>QMIH01000566.1:0-20325 GCA_003987875.1 Clarias batrachus
ATCCGGAGTTAAAATCGTCGAATTGTGAGTACATTGTAGACCAATAGAAATAAGAGTATCTCTATCGTACCTGATGCACTCAATTGTGGTGAATTGCCCGGTTTGATGTTGTTGATAATAAACTTAAAAAACAAAAACAAATTAAAATAGGTCGGAGCAGTCGCGACGGCAGCCGACCTCACCGGCGCCATCTTGGAATTTTTAAAGTTTTAAAGGATTAAAGTTAAATTAAATTAGACTTGGGTTTTTACACCGACACGACTGGATACACTTCTTTCATTCTGGGTGCTTTGAGCCCTGCTATGATAAAACTATGCAGCAAAAGTGCATTTTGGATTCACTTTCACCACTCTGACAACTTCTGGTATTGAAGAGGACAGACGGGAGAGAAATAATACATTTTTCAGGAGGGTTATTTGTCCAGAGCACCCCATAAGTAATCAGTGGGAAAGCGCAGCAGGCTTGTCCGTGCGAGTTACACGCTTGTGTGTTAAATGCATTCGCCCTGCTATGCAGCGCTGCATCGATGTGACTGACTTAACCAGTCTTCCAGCGGCTCTGTGAAATCGTCTCATCTCTGCACATCTGGCCTTTCTTCCAGAGCGACCCGCCGAGGAGGGCCGTACACTGCAGATACTGACCCTGCAGCAAAGACGGCATGGAATCTCTGACAGCTGAGATCACGCCGCTTCAGAGCTTTAAAAAATAAATAAATAAATAATGCACTGAAAATAAAATGGTTATAATGGATCGGGCGGACCGGATCCGAAGAGCCGGGTTTACGAGGCGGCGGGAATCCTGTGCTCGCTGTCAGGGCCAGATCATGATGTTTTACACTCGCGGCGTCTGCAATTCTTACCTTTAACCAGCCCCAGGGCCTTAGCCCAACTACACAAATCCATTTTTCTCCACATAGTCAGACACGGAGGAGTGACGAAGCAAAGAGTCTGCCATCAATCGATGCATAAACAGGAGATTTTATGCAGCCCGGGCAATTATATATGCCTCTGGGAGAGCCCTTCGATTCAGTTTTATCTGTGCGGCAATAGTTATTGTTATAAAACAGCTTTACAGAAATGTGGCTGTAGATTTAGGTTCTTAATAATGAGGCAGAAATGAGAGGAAGGAATCCCCGAATAGGGACCAGATTAAAAAGTGACCCTACTGAGTGAGATTATAGATCATTACTCTTTGCAATTATATGCTATAAAATCAAACAGTATTAGGTATAGTATATAAGGAGGATATGTTATGACTAATATTCCTGGAATAAGCACAGGAAAATCTTCTAAACCATGCAGGTGAGATTACACACCGGAAAAAGCAAGACTGTTTTTTTTTTTTTTTCTGGGAAGGGCAAATCTTTATGTAAGACCAGCCACAGAATTGAATCACAAATTAGATTTTTGAGAAGAAATGCTGGTTGCTTGTTAGTATTTTTCTACTCCCACATGCATTACAAAAATCAATGAACGCAGAGTGCCTTACACTTTAATTGCACTTCGTCACTTACGTTGTGTACCATATGTCATGTGAATAGTGCTTGGCCAAGCATTACTGTGAAGCAAACTCGCATCCATAATCAGGGAGATTTGTACCGACAGCTGTACAATGTCTGCAGAGCCAAAAAGATGCAGAAACCTGAAGTGTGCTACGAGTTACTCGATGCCGTCGCTTGTATGGACTACAGAATACGAGTTCAACCTATTCGATGGGAGACGGCTGTTTGTTTGGCCAAGTATGCGAGGTGATGAACCTGAAGACCTCTGAGCCGGTCTATCAGAGAAGACCTGTTGTGGCTGGATGCCAACTAACCATGAACCATACACCGATCGGTAACATCACCACCACTAGAAAACATTATGCATTGTGTTGTGTAGGTTCCCACAAGGGCAGCTCTGGCTCCTCAGGGCATGACTGCACAAGACCTCTGGGGGCGTTACCGTGGTTTCTGGCACCAGGATGTGTGGATTGTGCTGCTTCGGCTTTTCTGTGGGATTAGACTTTGGACCAGACAAGCTGTGTGTTAATGCTATGGCTGATCGGTGTATGTGATTTTGTTTGTTTAATCAGTTCAGCTTAGTCTCCAATCAATCATCTAAGAAAGCCTTGGGGCCACATTGGCCCTTTATAGATAAAACCGAAGACCCCTGGTATCGCACCATGGATCGAGTAGTAAATTCTGTCCTTCCCATGAACCACCATGCCTCACTCGTGCTCATTACTGCACGAGTATACGAGTACCACCAAATCATCAAATTCAAGTTCTTTCACAAAATTCGACTCAAATGATTCAATCCAACCTATTCGATTATCTTTATGGTTTATGCTTATCCGTGTTTCTGCTTATTCTGCTCCAGAAAGCAACAGCCAGAACCAGTTATAACATTCTGGATAAAAAAGTTTCACCTACACGCCAAGAACCTTTTTGAATTTACTGGAGATCCTGTTACATTTGCCTCATGGCCTCATATTTGGGAGACCATAATGTCCTAATTATAGCCCTGAAATCCTTATTCAAGGGGCTCTCTAAGTGACTCATATGGTCAGTAATCGGTCCCTACTCGACTCAGGAATACGCTAAGACAAAAGGGACAAAAAAGATTTTTAAAGAAGAGGAGCTCTGCAGGGTGAATACTATCTGATTGCTGTATCTAGTACATGAAGACCTTGTTTTATTCATTCGAGCTCACGGTGTCCCGGTTGCAACTGCCTCGACAGGGCGGAGCTGTCTAGCTCGGAGCTTTCTATAAATCCACCAGAGTTTTTCAGGAGTACATGCAGTGTAATGATGGTCCCCACAGGGCCTGAGCTGCTCAGAGGCGCCTGGTGCTGCTGAGAGATAAGTGACAACAAAAGCGCTCGTATGGCCATTAATTAAGGACTCGGAGGAGAGAAAGTGACATCGCAGGGACCTACGCTGGACAGACCGCCCTCATTCAGCCTTAATGTGATGACTGTTTACGTCCCCCGTACCAACAGGGAGATCGATTTAAAACGTACTGTTTGAAGAACAGCGGTGCGTTGCGGGCCCGGAGATAAGACCGCGTAACCCATTAATGTCATCGGCGCAGTGCAGTTGTATAAATAATATATACATTTACTGATTACAATAATCACAACACTTCTTTCCAGGAGTGCCCTGGTTCCAGAAACCGTGTCTGAATGAGGTCGCATAAGGACACACATGCTGTTCCCTATTAAAGAAAAATTAAAAATGTGTTAAAATATTAAAATATTGCTCTCATGATTCACAAATCATGAGTTATCAATCGCGATTCTTTTGTGCCTATTCATGAATCGCCACACTGACTCCAAAATCGATCACATTTACTGTGTAGAGATGCAACGGTCGATCAGACAGTGACCGGAATGTGTGTCTGTTTTTCTGCTTAGTCACCCATGACCCATCACGTTGGGCTTAACCTAATCCTTGCTAAAGACTTTTATGCCGTTACATTATCAAATGCTGCGAGCATTAAAAAGCTTCCGATCGACATTTTCTCCAAACTCTGCAAATCGAGGGATTTAGTCTCAGAGCAGCTCATTGCACAGGCTTACACCAGCCGCAAAACACTCCGAGCGCAAATTAGTCTCAGAATACATAGAAAGCTGTCGTGATAATATCGAAATCAGGTGGTCACTAGTGAGTCCCATCCCTGGGTTTAAGTGACTTGTTAGTCGGTGCTATACAGTATCTTACCTTTCATCTCTGTGGATCAAAGTGGAACTAGAACATTTTGAAAAACTTTTCAACTAAATAAAGTCGACACAATTTAATCATAAAATAACTGCGCTAGTAAATCGATAAAAAAAATATTGACAGACAAACTATCTGCGGTGGATCTTTCCTTTAAAATGAAAAACAAGTGATTAAAAATAATGTGATTAGTGGAAAGCTCATTTCAATATCCTTTAAATCGATTTGCGAGGTTTGCGAATTGAAATTCGGGGTCACGATAAACAAGTCGCCCTCGCTTCTCCTTCAAAAACCTCCTTCTGAAACATGAGTCGAGGATGTGGAACTTCAACGCAGACTGTACGTGACACATACTTGGCTCGGGAATTCTTGCCGCTCTATAGCACTATTGAGAAATGCGGTACTGTAGACAGCTTGGAGGCTTGGCATGGGAAGCGGTCTCTTGGATCGGTCGCTCTCAAGAAACATTCAGCACGACGCTCTGTAGCTGATAATCAACATGGACTTTCAAAAGAAACCACTCGTCAACATTTCATCTGAAAAGCTGATGGCTGGAGCCAGAGGGCCAACTGAATCGCATTCCTCTCTGGAAATGAAAAACGTCCAAAAATAAGTTTTAAAAAAAATTTAAAAACAGCAATACTGTCTCACAAATAGCGCATGACTCCGAACCTGTGAGGACGCTCTGCGGGGAGTTCGCTTACAAAACCAGGAAGGAAAAGGTTCCAGAACAATCAGAAACACTCCTGCTTGCACACTTACACGTCTGAAGTAAAACAATAGCATAGCAATATAGCATGGTTCTCGAGTCGTGGAAAAGTTATGATAATCACATTAAACATCTGTTAAAAACCGGATATAAAACCCTTAGAGACATGGTAAATGTGGCGGTCACAGGCAGGGACACAAATACCAATTCCCTAATGTTGACAGACTAGCTGCCTAGCTGATCCACTCGATCAGGAAGAAATTCACACTCTTGAGAAACCAATTTTTAGAACCCAAGTGCTTTACAGTAAATCACCTCAGCAGTAAGTTTGGCAAACTAAATAGCATGTCATTATTCATCAGGTATCTTTTGTACAGGGACAGTAATGATCACGCGATGGCTGAGCAGCCGATTCGACCCTAATAAGGAATGACCAAACGGGTAAACCGCAGCTTTTCAGAAGCAGGTGGTGCTGGACAGACGGGCTGAAGGGCTGGAGGCAGCAACAAAGCAAAAGAAACAAGTACAAGGGTGACACTGAGGTACAATTATAGTTGCCATGCTTCATTAGATCGAACATGGATACACATGTCTGTGCAGGTCCCAGTGCTGAATGATCTCCATCACAGGAGACACAGGTGCCTAGATGATGCCTTTTTTAACAACTCACACGTCTCTCGCCCAATCAGATTACTTGGTCAGAACTAACCAAGTAAATCACTGTTGTTGTGTTGGCACCGGGATGTTTAACTACATGCATCACAGGTGTTATAACAACCGTCAAATACATTATTACACTATAATGGTTGGGGGGGCGCTAGCGAGTGATGGTTCGATAGGTTGCACTCTCCAACAGCTCCCACAAAAATAAAAATAACTTGACATTTTGAAGAATTATGTGGGTATAATAAGTTTCATTATAAATTTCATTATAACTCTAATTAGCCTAGGAGTCTCAAATATTTGCTGGTGATAAGATGAAAGCGAGTGGGAAGCTACAGACCTTGAGAGGTAAAAAGCAGTCTGAAGCGGGCCATTATTTCCTAGTAGATGTTAAATTGATGCCCCTCACCAGTAAAGTCTTGTATCATGACTGTGATCTCAGATCATGCTCCCCCTTTCATTTTCTTTAAACTTTTCCAGCATGCCTCAGTGTGATAGGATATGGAGACTTGACCCACAGCTCCTAAAGCAACCCAAATTTTGTGATTTTATAAGAGAACAAATTTCCTTCTTCTTTGAGATGAATGATCTTCCTGAAACTTCCCCCTCAATACTTTGGGAAACTATGAAAGCTTATATCAGGGGTTGTATTATTTCCTTCCAGGCCGCAGCAAAGGAAAGGAAAAAGGCTAAATTGGTAGATCTGGAAAAGCAAATAAATAGTTTAGATAAAGAAAATGCTACACATCCATCCATAGAGGCTTATAAGAAAAAAAACTTTAAGATTTGAACATAATTAGATACTTTCAGACCACATCATCAAAGGATTCCTATATACACACACAACAAAAGGTTTTTTGAATTTGGCGACAAACCCCACAAGTTGCTGGCGAGGCAAATTAGAAAAATTGAAAGGGATCAAACCATAAGTAAAGTTAAGTCAGAAAATGGTGACATTTTAACATCACATAATGAAACCAATGAGAGATTTAAACAATTCTATGAGGAATTATACTCTTCTAGGTTCCTAAATGATGATTCAGGTGTCAAAAACATTTTGGATAGTTGTGATCTTCCCACTCTAACCCAAGAAGATCATAACGCCCTCAATGCTAGATACTATTAAGAAGATAAAAGGTGGCAAATTCCCTGGCCAGACGGCTATCCAAGTGAGTTTTATAAAGAATTAGGCGATATCCTCTCACCTTATCTATTTAAAGTGTACGGTAGCACACTCAACTTGGATCCAATTGGACGAGAGGCATGCAGCCCTTATGATATTGGTGCAGTCATACTGTCTCCTGTAAAGATAGACAAGGCAGTATATAACTACAACTGTATAATACATAGTACAGATCGTATTTGGAAGCAGATCAAATCAAAATTTGATATTAAGCCACCGTCTTTCCTTTTACCAATTAGTGGGAACCCATCATTTATCCCTTCTATTATGGACTCTGCTTTTACACAATGGAAGGAGTTAGGTGTTCATAATGTTGGAAACCTATCCATAAATGGCAGGTTTGCATCCTTCAGACAGTTGCAGGATCAATATGGTCTGCATGCAAATAACTTTTTTTGATATTTGCAAATCAGGGACTATGTGAGACTGTATATACCCTGCTTTAGTGAGGCGAATCCTGCTAGGTTGGATGATCTTTTGGGACTTGGAGGTGAGGTCAGTCACCTGATATCACTATTATACAACTCACTRTTATCAAAGAATTTACCTTCTACAGAGAGTTTAAGACTGCAATGGGAACAAGCATTGGGGGAGGAGATATGTACAGAACTGTGGACTGATGCACTAGAGAATATTCATACACGCTCTGTCAATTCCAGGCATCGCCTTATTCAATTCAATCCATCGACTCCACTATACTAAAACAGAATTAGACAGATTTTTATCAGATATCTCCCCATTATGTGACAAATGTCGGACAGACTTAGCCACTCCCTTACATAGTTATGTTCTTTGTTCTAAATTAGTCTCATTCTGGATTGAAGTATGTAAGTATTTACATAGCGACTTAAAGCATGATCCACTTCTTGTGATATTTGGAATCTCTGACAAATTCATGTCACTCCAAGAACCTCAAAAACAACTGCTGTCCTATGGATTTATTGTGGCAAAGAAACTTATTCTAAGGTTTTGAAAAACGACAGAAACCCCATCAGCTAAATTATGGTTGGAAGAGTTGATGAAGGTACTACATTTGAAAAAAAAAATGATTCCTTATGGTAAAGAAATTGGACCAATTTGATAAGATTTGGTCTCCTCTTCTCCTTTATCTTGAAAATGCAGGCTGAGTAACCATGTGGTGTTGACCGCACCATTAGAGTGGCATGTCTTTTAGTCCCTAGGGTGGGAAGGGAGGTAAGATGTTTTGTTCCTTATGTCTGTGGTGTATGCATGTTCATTATTATTTTGTGGTTTGTTATTCAGAATGTTTATTTTTTCTTATAACTAAATCTTTTTATGGTGGTATTCAGTGAAATAATCCAACAGATACTGTTACATACCAAGCTTTTAAACACATTATAATGGTTAATAACTGTCGGTTGTAGCATGGGTGAACATGGGTTGTTACAGTCTAGTACTGGTTGCCTGCCAAAAACATCAATTCAAAACCAGTCACAGAAGCGCTTTCAGCAAGAGAACACATTAGATAACGTTGTGTCCTCTTCAACAACACTTAGTCTCCTTAGTAACTGCTTCTTATACCCCTATCTCACCTGCACTGTGGCTGTAAATACGACTCATCATGCTTCTCCGTGAGTTTTGGCGCTGTGATTATGTTTCCATCTTTCCGTGGGAAAAATTAGACGTTAAAAAAAAAAAAGACAAAAAATTAAACGTTTAATTTTTGGTCAATCCTCTGGGAATCTCGCGGACCTTCTAGGACTTGGCGGAACGTCGGATGGTCACTTGTGGCGGCTCACGGTGTCCAACGCCACATCTCACCGCGAGTCAGAGCGCATACAGTAGGTGAGATAGGGGTACAAGTTGTTCCGAAATGCCTCTGAATTTGTTGTTTTTTTTCAGCTAAATAGTTTCTAACACAAGGCTGAATCCAAAATCCCTCTCCCATCCCTGATCAAGGGCATTCTTTTCTGTGTGTGAAACAAGGAATTGAACAACCTACCTAGTGCACTAGCTTTCTATTTTATGTCCACTACCTCCATGGTTTATTCTCCTCAGCTTTTAGTAGCGGTAAGAATTGAAAACTACTTTTTTTTTCTTTTTTTTTTTTTTACACCTGTTGATTATACTAAATTTCTGTCACTGTTAATAATAAAGATATTCAGCACAATCGTATGATGTCTAGTGGCCGTCTATGTTATATGATACGTTATATAATTATCAGCGGCATACAGGTTGTAACCTTTGTTTTTCCTTTGATTCCTGCTGCTGCCATCACTGGCACTGGTTTTGCGGAGTTTGGGAACCAGGACGCACTTCACAGTAACATTTTTTAAAAGATAACAACCCACCCATATTTATTAACATTACTATAGCATTGTTCTGATTAATAATTACTACAAATCATTCTTGAACCCTACTAAATATTCAAAAAAGATCGATTGCACTGGGTTTAATTTGTATTATTTTTTTTAATAACACATGATTTAATTAGGTAAGGAAAAACTAGCTTGTTGAATTATAATCCACTAACAAGGTTATACAGGTTTTCCAAACTGAATTCAAATCAATCTTAGGGAAAGGCCTAGCTCATAAACTCATCCAATGATAGTTTCATCATTTATGCATAAATTAACTGTGCAAGAGGTTTACATATAAATAATTTTACATGATTAAACGAATAATATGCAATCCATCGTTTCAGATGTAGTTTCTCGAACAACTAATCAATTCTGTTGTCTCTATCCTGAACGAAGGATTCTTGAACAATGAGCACCATGATGCATAAGGGCGTAGTGGACCCTGTTATATAAACAGATTACTGTGCAGCCTTTTGTCCTTGGAGAGACACCGTGAAACTCTCATTGTCGGGATGTACTATATGGAGTACACGCATTCTTGACTCCGAAAGGAAAAGATTTAAACTAGAGAGCTTTTGACACGAAGGGAACATGTCTGCGATCCCCACTTTTAAATTCACTGTGAAAATGTTCCAGATCTTGTACCTTTCTATTTACAGACTCCCAATGAGAAATGACATTTCTTTTAAGAAGGTAATTGCTCTTACACTCTTAGGTGAGACTGCTCCGTTTTTGAGCAACTAGCATTGCTGGGTAAACAGAGGAGACACTTTACGCATCTGTGAGAAGGTTTGAGTTGTACTTTTGCCACCATGCTGCCCGTTACTTTACATTCTAACTACGATTGAGTAATGCGGCAGTCAGGCACTCAGATTGTGCAAGAGTATAACTGGGAACATCTCACACATGAATGCTCCACCACATGATGCTTAACTGATTATTGTTCTTCTCAGAAAATTTGTTCTAAGGCATCTTTGGCATCACATACGAGTCACGCTGAGAAGCTCAATGACGATACACCCAACCACCTTCAAATAAACATTATTGTTAGTAATAAGCATAAGATACTGTTGATGATATCTGTTCATATTTTCCTCTGTGCAACATTGATCGGCTCATCTAACGGTTGTGGAAAATCAATGTCTGTATCTATGGTGCTATGTGATTAGGGTTATATTGGACTATATGAGGGGCAGGATAGGTCTCCTTCAAAATGAGACCAAAAGATCTTGTAACAGAGAGGACACGGAGGGGAGGAAGAAGGGGAATGGGTGAGTTAATGGGCAAAAAAATGGTGATTACAGAGTATCGATCGGTTGGCCAGGTGGCAGGAATTAGTAAGGCGACTCATTAGGGGGTCATTCCCCTGAGAGTACAGCTGGCCGGTCTGTCTGCAATTAAGAAGATGTGATGATCAAATGAAACGGCCAATACAAAACTCTCTGAAGACTTCTAGTCTGAAGCAAGAAGCGGTTTGATGTGCGTTTCCATGCAGAAAGCGAGTAAACCACAATCGATTACTACTGAATGCATTTTTAATATGCATTGCAAATAAAGCAAGGAGACCCCACAATTATGCTGGGTTTTTATCCTCTTACCATGAGTTTTGGGTGAGAGTACGGGCCAAAAAAATAAGATTGCGATTTTAGGTTCAACAGATGGCATCGGGGATGATTACACAACTGAAAAACAGATTGGAGCATTTCATCTAAAAAGTAAGGGATTTCATTATGTCAGTGTTTTTAACCAAGTTTTGCCAGACGTTTGAGTGTTTCTTTTTTTTTTTTTTGGCTTAACTGTTAAATGATCATAAATAAATCCTATGAAGGCATTTTGTAGCAGTCTTGGATTTAGACTTTATAGACAAACTTGCCAACATCGTTTCCATCCATAATCCATTGTGTCAATAATGAGCTCGAGGTCCACTGGGCACCTAATTGGCACCTAATGAGTGGTATTTACATGCCTCAGTTCTCTGACCTCACAATCCCCCGGCAAAATGGGCAAACTCTTAATCCGTCCCTAACAGATGCTTAGCCAGCTGACCATCCCGAATCCATGCTTCCCTACTGCTTCATCAACCGAAAAAAATTACCAAACCATGTTTTTCCCAGACTCTCATTATCTCTACTTTCCGACTCTCTTACATTCCAATTCTTTCATCAGATTGGAGTATGAAGATATGAAGACATGTGTCCTTACATTTTACATATTTTATGTTCTATGGGCAAAAAAGGGGGGGGGGGGTTGGCCTGGGACAAAATATCAAGACCAAGACACATCAGTTTAAATGATAAATGAAGATGTAAGGATTAAGGATATGTAAAAAATAGCGACGAAAAGAACAGAACAGGACATTCTTCAGAGCCTGTTTCATTATTTGACTTGGCTGACAAATTATAAGGGTGCTCCGTTTTGACAAGCACGCAGTTTCGCCTGGATTTATTATAAATGCTTCTGCCATATCCATTACTAGGCATTTTGCAATTCTCCATGAAAAACTTTGTCAGCCAGAAGACAATTAAAAGATACAGAAGAGAGAAATTGTTAGCTTTAGTAGAAAGGTAAAAATAAAAAAATAAAAAAATAAAATTTGCTCAATATCGTCTTCCCCCCTAATGACATCTTGGAGGCTCGGCTCAACAGCATTGCTTCAAACCAGAGAGAGCTACAATGTCGATCTGCAGTCCGGGTTTTAGATGCGACTGTTGCTCAAGATCAATAGACAAAATGATGCAGGTGTCAGGTTGGAGATCTAAATCCAGGAACCATTGACTTGTCTAGGAGGATGAGCTGTGCAGGCCTATTTTTATTTATTTTTTGTTTACTGTGCTGGTCTTGATACTGTCTGGTCAGCAGCAGATGGATGGATTTTTTTCCCCCCAGGCCAATAAACAAAGTAGGAGGGATGGTGTAGGTTTACTTCCTCACAGCTCAACAATCCCTGGTTTATCACCACCAGTGTAGTGTTTTGTAACTTCTTGTGTCTATGTGAGTTTCCCTCCAAGTTCTACAATTTGAAAACGTGTTCATGCATAGTGATGGAATCGCATCCCAATAATGGCCGGCCAAGTCACCTGACACACTTCCCAGTTAAACCATAAAACGGAGAGGTGAAATTGAATGAGGCAACCTACAGGCCCAGGGGCAGCTGAGACAAAAATGACACCAAGCTGTGCACCTCGACTGCGTAAATCATTACTTTCAAGACCATCTTAGAGCAGTATTATCAATTGTTACACCACCATCAACAAAGTTCTCTCACAGAAAGCTAGAAGCTACAAAGGGATCCCACTAAACCAGCTACAGTATCTCTAGTCACTAGCAGTATTACCAATTGCCAAGTCTACACTGCCCAGCCAAAAATAGTCTTATTTAATTTTTATTCAATTATCTTTGGCTTTGATTACAGCACACAATGTGGTGTCCAGTTTGTGTGTGAAAATGATTCTTCACGCGAGAACCGCACTTTCACAATTAGAGACCTGGAATATACCTGTGCCATCAAAGAAGAAAAACTTCAGTACATTCAATACATTCAGGTGGTCAGCTGATCATAACTCTGCCTCCAGAGGTTTGTACAGTGGTCACTATGCATGCTGGGTGCACTGGTTCCTGTGCTTCCCTTCTTACCCTGACGCACACATCGCTCTGGAATAGGCTCAATCTAGACTCATCACACAACATGACCCTTTCCCATTGCTCCAATCTTTATGCTGACCAGCAAATTCAAGCCCTAATTTCTAATTGATCCCCAATTTATTTAACCACATTTCTTCCACAAAGTTGACGATCTAGCACCATCCTTCCAGGTTTGTATAATGAGCTGAAGGGTTCTTAATCCAGTTCTAGTCATTTCTAGTCGTCTCCCTAGTTGTTTTCGTTGCTTGCTGCAGCCCAAAACGTTGTTCCATTTAATATGTCACCATTTTTTTTTTGGCTAGGCAGTATATTTTCTGATCGTCGGAGACTAGGAAAAAAAAAAAAAAGACAGATTCTTGGGTCTGGGTGAGGGCAATAAAAATATCAATTACACATCAGCTACACGGGAAGTCTCGAGATGTCCCCATGCGACCCAGCTACTGTGGTAGCGCGGGCCCTTGACATCATCCTTCCATCAACAACTTATCAGCTATAGAGACAGCCCTCATTAATGTCTCTTATTAATTACCTTTAAAAAGGTCCTTTGGTTATAGTTGCAGCAAAGCTGCTCTCGCCAGCTGGCCCCGGGCCTAGCATGACAGATGACATTGCGCCCAATTTCTCCAGAGCTGACTCCTTCAAAACTTATTTCCTCCTAGCACACGAAGCATCGCTCTTTCAAGCAGATCCTCTCACTGCCATAATGAAAACCGCATGAGCTCAACTGTGCAGCAAAAGGCAAGTCGGATAAGGGCTTATGACGGTGTCTGAGGCTTGAAGCATGACCCTTTGTCTGCCGAGCACATGGCAAGGAAATCAAATGGGCTTCTGGCGGACGGGACTGGGAATTGCTTGGAGACATTTGTACCCAAGGACACAAACTTGTGCTGATCAATAGATCAGACATATATTCTACCTCTGAAAGAAACTGTCTAATTTTTTTTTTTAAGAGTTTTAGCTGCATGAGAAAAGGACTTCATTTTTCGCACATGGTACATACAATTGTTGGTTTTATGCTCAGCAGACATACAGTATATATCCAGTAGCTGTGACATGTCCTTGTGACAGTTATGACAAATGTTAAACATTCATAGTGCCAGTAGATGAAATTAGTCATCTGTCCATGAAGTCATTCTAAATGTTTTATTTAGGATCTAGGTTTGCCAACACGGTCATTAATGCACAAAGGACAGATTTATTGATATTCATCAACTGAGAATAATTTTTTGCAATCGAGTCTTTGTTAAAACCGCTTGGCAGATTAGTTGAAATATGAGGTGTGTTCATGACAGTCCATTAGCTAAAGTAGCTTACAGTACTGGCTGTTCTGACCTCCTCAGATCGTGTGCTGTTCAAGAAAAAAAAAAGAATTTTGATTTGTTCGGTGAGATTCTGTACGGTTTCCGCAAGACTGGCATCGCTCCAACACGACACTACATCATAATCAGGACGAGGTGACAGAATCTCCTGCATCTCCACTTCCCAGTTTCGTGGCAGTGGCAGCTCAGTGTGTTACGGCCCTGATCCCTGTGCAGTAATGTATACATGTGACAAATATAGGGGGAGCGAACTACCGTAGCTTCACAGAATATTTAACTATAAATAGAGCATTTATACGGTAAACAGTCTTCAGTCTTTAGCTTCCAACAGCATGTTTATTGTAGAGGTTTCTTTTAATTTTTTTTCTTTTAATTCTTCCATTATGGAATTTTGTTTGTATACCTTGATGAATCATAGTTTGCTTTAAAAATAAAAAATAAAAAATAAAGAAAGGAAGGAAGAAAAAATGGATTGCTGTGACAGGTGGAACAATTAGAATAAAAAAAAAATCTAACATAGATTCCATTAATTTTCTATTTTCGGCATGGAAGGGAATGACCAGGGATCAGCCGATACGCTATTAACAGGATATCTAGGTGGCAATACTGTAAGTACTGTGGGAGCGACTGGATTTAAAGATCTGTTATTGCACTGCAGATATGCCATAATTCCATACGCCATCATGATTACATAAATATCCCGATTCTATTTATTTATTTTACAGACTTTGTTACAATTCTTAACCACCTTTGCAAACAGTTTGGACCTAGGGCACAGGATGAAGTTTAGAGCGCCACGTTTAGTGTAATAGAGTTATGGTCATTCATTTGCATTTTATCAACTCAATTGCACACACTTATGAAAAAAATATTATATATTTATTTATTTATTTGTTTGTTTTTACAAAGGGTTCTTGCCACACAAGAATCACGATATGTAACTGAATTGTTTTCGTCCAATCTCAACCATGTCACAGGTGCATCAATTATAAGTAAAATGTAAACATTACATCAGATAATTTTCTATTTTAGTACCTCCAACAAACATTGATCACAAAAGACACCCCCCCCCCCGATATTCAACAAAACCAGAAACAGCCTATCTAACAGATACTAGGGTTGGTTCTGAGGTCATGGTCGAGTCTGAAGGCCAGGCCTAACAGGCAGGAACAAGAGATAGAAAGAGAATGAGATTGTAAATAAGACGAAAATAGCATAATTCTGTTCTTTCTTTCTTCCTTTTTTTTCTGAATAACCCATGTAATCTCACATTTGCGCAGATGGCTCTTAGTGAAGGCAAAGAAGATGATAATGAGAGTGGTCTGGACTCTTGATGGAAGAAAAATAGCACTTAAATTACTGTTTGCAATGTCTGAAGCTGTCTAAAATGAGGGGATGTTTATGAAAAACCCTGCGATACGAACACCATAAAGTTACTTGAGCTTGCAGTACTGGGTGGAGGGAAACAACAACAACAACAACATTCATCATGCATGGCAACCTGAATGCAGGAATTAAAACAACAATCGTTGCTTTGGTCCATCGAGAAAGTTTAGTTCAATATAGTCAAGTGCTTTTGTAAATCTATTTATTTGACAGTTTTCTGAATCAATCACAGCAATAATGGCTTGGAGTAAAGCTGTGGCTTTCGTCAGGATTCTGCCAAACACGTTCCTCAGAGCCACATGACTTCCAAGTGCGCTGGCCAAAAAGCTCTGCTGTTTAGTCGATGAGTGAGTGAATCAGGAATATAAAGATGTTTCCCTGCAGTCTTACTAGAGTAACTCGACGTTTGTTAAAATAAATAAATAAATAAATAAATAAATACAAGAAGCAGACACAACGTTCCCAGCATGCTGAACTGAACGGAGCGTGAGAACCCCGCTGTGAATCTGTGACCTCGCTGACCTGTGTAGCGGCCTTATGGGTTATGATATCCCGAAGACAAACGGAGTCGGACGAGAGGCTAAAGGCTCCTCTGCTGCCTCGCTGGAATTGCACCGCACCTCTCAACACCCTCCCTGACTTCCTGTTTATTGACGGAGCCAGGATCTGGAACTGACCGGAAGAAACCTTCTATTGTTTTACGCACGTCTTGGAACAGAGTTATTCTTCGTTGTCTCCCAAGCAGGACGACTGTATGATGGATTAAGATACAACAGCATGTGCTGTTACAGTATAGGAAACTAATGAAGGACAAGGTGCGGTGATGAAGCATGGTGACTGGTACCACCTCGAAGTTCAGGACGACTTCTTAGATTATTCTTATTCAGCATAACTTGTAATTAAAAATTTTAACTTTTTTAAATCTGGAAAATTTCTGCCATCATTCTTCTATAAGAAAATAAAAAACAGCATGCGGTCAATGCACCAAGCAATGGCGAATCCCATGCGGAAGATCTTCACATGGTTACAAATCACTGGTTCTGGAGACTCCTTACAGAAAAAACACCCACCCTCAGAAATAAACTACAGCTGTGTGATTTAATCCATTATGCAACTTAACCAGTGTTTTGCTGGTCATTTCCTATTAGCTAAATCGTTGGATCAGTTTTCAAATTTATTGAATTGATTCAAACTTTTAAAAATGTTTTACAACTTATAAAGGTTATGCGGTCTTAAAGAAATAGTAAAATATTGATGAGCTCCTTAAAAAAAAAAATTAATAAATACAACACAGCTTTTGCAGAACTACTTGAATATTCTGCAGATACTCATCTCTTTTTTTTTTTTTGAGTTTATGAACGGTTAGATCATTACTGCCACCTACTGGACTGGAGTGCAGAGCAGAAAATTTTTTAATACTATTAATCTTTATTTAATACTATAAATTACTAATCGATAAGGAAAATAACGGAGACAAACCAAACAAACATTAGTGCTATTAAATCGAACAAAAAAAATCATAACATAGGTTTATAAAAATTATATGATATTGCATCAGGTGGCCGCTCTTATCCATACTTTCTATTGATGCACACTTTGTAATATTACAACACCTTGGTGCTGAATCAATTTGTATAGTAATTCTATAAGTATAATGATTTTGTAAATATCACAATTCGCTCCTACCTGCTTGGCAATGTGTCAAAGTTTGGAGTGCAGGATTATAAAGGACTATTTTACCACCTCAAATGTAAACGTATATAAATTAAATCTATGTTTCAAAATAAATAAATAAATAAATAAAAATCGATTCTGGAGTCAGTGTGGCGATATATGAATTGCCACACACAGGAATCACGATGCGTCACTGAATTGATTTCTCCCCCCACGTCTCTAATAGAAAGCGTTCTCTTACAGAGAATTGATCGACATCGGACCAAATCAATTGCACATTCAGATGATCCGACCATGGTGGCTCCTCATGTTCACTTTAATTGCTTTTATTTACGAGCTCCCTACATGCATTCTTTAAAAAGACAGCGATTAACCGAGCGCTATTCTGAAGCCCTTCGCGTGCGGTGCGATGAAGCTTCCCCCAATTAAAGCCGCAGCCTCCCGATAGACTCCAATTAGCATTTTTTTTGGTTTGACATTCACTGCACGAGGACCACCGAGGAATCTCACAGTGGGGAAAACTTTACTGCGGTCTTAACAAAGAGCTGGCCGGCCCATAGCACAACATAAACGAAGCAGTATAACATCTATCAGTATGCTGGGTACACTACGACAGTTATTTCAGGACACTGTCTATCCCATGCGCATGCACACACACACCCACACACACCAATCAGCATCACAAAAAAAAGACAACAGTGTATTTCCAGGCTATGACAGAAACCAATAAATAAAATAAAATAAAATAAATTCCTGACATGCCATGATGCGTCTCATCCTTATCAGTCATAGAAACTTCCAGAAACCACCTGCTGAGATGAGCGCGCACTGAGGCACGCGTTGAAACGTGACCTTGAAATCGGGTCAGGTCGGCATGATGTGTGGACAATGTCTGCGCTGCGAAAGGTAAAAAAAAAACAAAAGGAAGACTGGAGCTTGTAGGGCCTTTTGTTCCAAACGCCGTATCCAGAAATACATCCTCGGTATCCATGCACACAAATTCCAGCTCTTCCCGAGTGCCGCCTTCTCTGTCCGCCACCTGTTGTGTCCCAGCTGAGCCCGAGGTCCTGCCAGATTCTTCTGCTCGCCTGTGCAAGTCATTACTGGGGAACTTCGTACTCTGGTCCAAACAAACGAGGCATAAAGCAGAGCTTGTGTGACGCGACTGCACGCACTATTAAATGAGGCGTTATATTGCATTTTTGGCTTCTTAATGGGCCAGACATGCTTCAGAGTAGGAAAGTAAGGAGAGGGGTGAAATCTATTCATCCAACAAAAAAAAGTGCGTTCAGAGACCGTCCATTCTACAATGACCGAACATTTAATTATGCAGAATGTCATAACACAACTATGAAAGAAAAAACTACCTTCCTTTTTCATTTTAATCCCCTTGCTTGGAGACCATCAGGCTTCCCAGGAACTCCTTTAATGACCCAAACATGTGGAAAATCACTTGAACTTAAAGTACTATGCAAAAGTCAGGAAAGCACATGCAAATAAATACTGTAGAGCAAGGATGCCTTCCCAAGAAAATAAATGCTATACAGCATCAGAAAACAATAATGAAACAAAGTCTGTATTTTGTGCGACAATTTGTACTAGGTTTTACTGAACATCCTGCAGAACCCCCACAGTTCCCCGGAGGACTTTAGCTGTTGCACCTGTTTCTTTTTTTGCGGAAACAATCCAGCAGCTTCTATTTAGTTTTTTTTTTGTCTGGAAAATGGTTTGCTTATATAACGTGCTTCTTTCTTTTCTAGCATCTAAATAATTTTTGGGTTTTTTTCCCCCATCCTGTTCCATTAGCTGTAACGTAACTAGATATTTCCAGCTAAAATGGTTTTCTAATAACCGAGTATTTAAGAAAACTACACTGTTGGACAATTAAGGAAACCACAACAAAGACGAGGCAAATATGAACTTCAGGAAAAAAAAGTCTTTTTATCCAATAAATGCTGCATCTAACTTGACGTTTATAAGCTTGGCAGCAGCTGGCCTTTCAAAAGAAATGTAATTTTTCCTTAAACGTAGTTCAAAAGTACGAGAACGTCACAGGGAATTTCAAAGCAGTGAAAACATCTATTCTTCCAACGAACAGCTTTTAATTCAAAAGGGATGTGTGTGTACTCCATACATCCTGTCAATGATAGTCAGTTTCATTGTGTGTCTCCAAGGACAGAAAGACTATACACTAACCACAGCAAGATCCAGTCACTCCCACACTATTCTTCATCGAGCCCGAGCGTAAAATGACACCGTGCTGTGTGGTGGAAACTACGAGGCTGTTCAACACTGGAGTAAAAAAGAAAAAAGAAAAAACAGTACGAGCACTTTCACAGAACCGACGCAGACCAATCAAATATTTTACTGTAGCAGAGATCATTTTAACAGATTTGACCAGAAAAACAAGTGAAAATCTTTTACGCTGTTATTCATGGTCTTTTATTCATGGCAAATTACGAGGGGGGTTCAAATCAAACTGGGACTTGTGATGAAATTCCCCGTGAATGAAGGTGTATATAACCACTCGACATTTACTGCGATGACCCGCGGTAAAACATTTCAATGGTGCAAACGTTTTACAGAAGGCCATACATGCGTGAACGATAATCCCAACCCAGAGGTGGCTCGGAGCACACGGCACTCGTTCCTGCGATCGTTCAGCCGGTGCGACTTGCGGAAGAGCCGCATCTGGCTGTGGGAACTGAACTGTACACACGATCGTTCACCAACACCAGTCTCACATTACAGGGACTGGGCTGAGAGTTACTGAAACACCCCCGTACAGTCCTGACCTCGCTCCAAGCCAGTTCCAGATGTTTTAAATGGAATGAATGTTCATGCTTATAAATGTTCGGATTGAATTTTTTAGACTATCTTTCCAGTCGCTGTGCGATGTTAGCCCAGGAGGTCTGGGCTGGAACAGGGACTGCAGGTGATCGATGGTATTGAAATCAGGACTTTTCCACTCATCCGACTTTTGGCAAATCAAGTCTTCATAGGTCGCACTTTGTTCATGTTGGAGCAGAAAGTGTCTGGATTTTGCGTAAATAAACCTTCTGGCCTATATAGTTATCTGACCTATATAGTGCGCTTCTAATTTTCTTCGCTAATTCACTTTGGAGAAGTGTGATCTTCAGGCGTCCACACACTTCTGACTTGAACTGCAACATTTTTCTCTGGGCTTTAATTATTGACCTGTTCGTTGAAACACAAAGGTAATCTGCATTTTTGTTTTTTTTACCCCTATGAAGGTGTGGGGGTCAAAGTTCGGCATGACTTGTACCGTATTATACTTGCATTGTTATGAATTATTACAGTTTAAAAGATTAAAATAATAGTAATATATAAAAATATAAAATGTATATATACACACACACAGTACAGACCAAAAGTTTGGACACACCTTCTCATTCAAAGAGGTTGAATTTGTATTATGGCAAGAAAAAAGCAGCTAAGTGAAGAAAAACGAGCGGCCATCATTACTTTAAGAAATGAAGGTCAGTCAGTCCGAAAAATTGGAAAAACTTTGAAAGTGTCCCCAAGTGCAGTCACAAAAACCATCAAGCGCTACAAAGAAACTGGCTGACATGCGGACCGCCCCAGGAAAGGAAGACCAAGAGTCACCTCTGCTGCGGAGGAGAAGTTCATCCGAGTCACCAGCCTCAGAAATCGGCGGTTAACAGCAGCTCAGATCAGAGAGCAGGTCAATGCCACACAGAGTTCTA
>QMIH01000566.1:20558-143248 GCA_003987875.1 Clarias batrachus
TAATGGATAAACCAGAGGTTCTCAACCTTCCACCACCTGCCCTGCACATTTTAATGGTTTTCTTACCTCACAGCACACCTGATTTAACTAATTAACAGCCTTTTCTTAATTGAACGTGTGGTAGAGCAGGGGGTTACACTAAAATATGCAGGTCCTCCAGAAATAAGGCTGAGTACCACTGATGTTAGGATCATTTGGAAATCATCTGGTCTTCTGCCTCTAGGTGCCCACCACAATGTGTTCACTCTAAAATATAAAGAAATACGTTTTAAAATTTGTTTTATTCAAGCTGATATTAGCATACTATTCAGTAGAAAGATCAAGACACACATGCGGCCGTGCTTGTTTGCCCCTCATTCCACCGTTACGCTTCTAGCGTTGACTGATCTGACCGGTCGAAGTCCTTCTAGCCGTGCCAAGAGGCCGAAAGCTCAGCTTCTGCTACAACAGGATCGTTATTTGGCAATAACCTGTACAGTCTGGTATTTTTTATGAGGTAATCTGAAACAGATGCATCCACAGAATCGTGGAGGAAAAAAAAAGCAGCACAGTACAACACACACACACACACACAACCTGCTAAATAATGAGCTGCTGAAGTTGCACCTTAGTGTGTGAACAGGGGAGGGGGAAAAAAAAAAAAACTTCTCTACGTCTTCACTTCTCTTTTAGAGAGAGTTTTAGAGATGAAAAAGAAAGAAATTGAAAAATACCTCTGTTTAGTTCAATATTTAAAGCACAAATGAATACATTAAGGTTAGTGCCTCGCGATTAATCTTGCTTGTCCAATTATTTTCTTTTTAGTCTAGATAGATATATCCGGATACAAAAATGGTCCGTATAATAGTTAAACATCGCAGTACGTGGCAAAATATCAAATCGCAATTAGATTTTTAAGTCCCAATTAAAATCCATAAAACGAGCTTCAGTGTTAACGCCTTTGTTGGTGTTATTAAGCGTCGAGGTAGGGCATCCTGAAAGTCAAAACAGCAGCTTTGAGATATGGTTATCTCAATGTCAATCAGCTGGAACAGCGGCCGCCGAGAGAGAGAGAGAGAGAGAGAGAGAGAGAGAGAGAGAGAGAGAGAGAGAGGCACGCGTTCTGGAAAGACTGGCTCTTCCTTGTAACAAAACACGCACAGTAACTCCCCGAAACTTGCAAACTTGCAAAGCTTGTTTTCAGTCCAAGTCGCTTTTACCCCTCTGAATCTCGGCAGGATGGACACATTCCATTCTCCCTTCCACGCACTCAACTACAGACGGCCCGTGAGGTGCGCAAACGTCCAAACGGACGGAAGGGAAGGGAAGTCGTGCTGAGGATCGGAGTAAGAACTCGCAGATGTGAACGCGGGAGACGCTCATGTTTCTTGCATTCGCACGATTTCTCTGCAGAAAGAAAAAAAGAAAGAAAAAAAAAAACGCTGCTCTCGGTTGCGCTCTGTTTGTTCTGGAACACAGAGCTTTTTACATAACTTCGCATTTTTCTTTCCACACATCTTACTGAACACTTGCCCTAGCTCTCTCTCAAAAAAATGAGATGATCAGCAAAAAAAAAAAAAAAAATGCAAAGATGACTCACAAACTGGTGAGGAAGACTGATCGAGCTGTTAAGCGACATGACTCACTGCTTTACTGTATAAACGGCGCTCATTCATTCGGGACTAAGAAACTGCAACTAAACTCTTATTATATCATCGTATGTGTACAAGCACACAGATAACAACCACGGAGATCTTAAAAACCTCAGAGAACATCATGACCACAATATGAACAAGCATGTAAATCGTGAGTGAACATACACAGACAAGATTTTTTCTGATCCAAAATAATTAAAGGTCACTTATTAAACTCAGTTTTTGTGTGTTAATGTTTTCACTAAAATACAGCAAACAATCTTGCATTTTGCTTTCTCCTTCACTCCTTCTCCAAATGTGCTGTTTCAATATCAGCAGGTTTAAATCTTTAAATGAACTGCTCCCTGAACGCCAGCTCCTACGCCCCGCCCGTCTGAGGAAGTGCATTTTAATATCCAATCATAAAACAGAAACTGAAAAAAATTTAAATATTCAGGAATTATTCAGGAAAGATCTCCCTGATCTTTAACTCATGCTGACATCCTTAATATTTAATAATATAAATGTAAAAAAAAAAAAAAAGCTGGAAAAGGCAACGATAGCCGTTAGCAATTAGCTGATAACTACTAACAACTAATCTTGATCTTCTTAAGAGTTAAAAAAGCCTAGGCTAGGTGTTCATGCACAGGTGCTACTTGCAAGACTAGCCTTATTTGCTGCTGCTGTTAGCTTTTCAGCTGTTCCCATCTAATCATCACACATGCTTGGCACCAGTTTCATGCCGGATGACCTTCCAGACGCAATCCACACATTTTATCCGTGCTTGGGACCGGCCCTGCATCCAGTGGCAGTGATTTGGTTATCAGCTGGGAATCAAAGCCACCAATGCACAAATTCTAGCCTTATTAACTGTGAGAATGACACAACTGTGTTTAATTGAGCATTGAGTTGGGGAGGGGCTCTTGCTGTAAAGAGGTCACAATAGAAAAAAAAAAAAAAAGATTTGCTTGTTTAAGCCATGGCCAATACACAAAGAGAAAAGCAACAAAGAATGATTTCCTCCTTTACAAAATGTCTAAAAATGACCAAAAAAAAGGTGAATTGTTCATAATGGGTGCCCTTGAAATCATGCATCTATTCACACAATCATGAGAAAGAGATATAAATAATATAATCCTGCAGCTCACGAGGACACATCGCTGGGCCACTTGTACGCCTGCCAGATCACATCACAGTAAAGTCAATAATACGAGCATCCAAACCAAGCTGCCGAGCGAGTCGCTGTGGCCTGAGCAGGATCGAACCAGTGAGAAACCACAAGAGCTGCATGAGTGCTATGACTTTAAACAATGCTGCAAGTCAAATGTGTACATGAACTTTGTTCACATAACCTGAGCGACTTAAGACTGTCTGACCTGTGCGACACAGAGCACGCGTGCCTTTTATTCATTTGTGGGGCATCGATGAAAAATTTCTTTTGTATGTTTATCAGAGATAAACAAGCGTCCGGTCACTGAGGGAGGGCTGTTACCATGGTAACTCGATTAGCCATCAGCACCCAGACACAGGCCTAGTTTGAGTGCACGGCACACGCAATTATCGCACATTATTACAACGCGAAATTTATAATCATGCTTAAAGATTGGAGGGGGCGAAAATGACTCTGTTATGTATCGCGATTATTTAGTACGACTCAAAAAACTATATTTTAAAATAACATTTTAATCCATGCGTGTTTGCATTTAAGGTGGTAAAATGCTGTAATTCCACTATGATCTTGTAGATCTCTAAAGTATTCCCACATCGGCAGGCATAACAGCGTTCTGAGCAAAGTTTTTTTTTTTTTATTGTAACAAAATCTAGAAAATTTAACCTATATAGATTTATTTTTAAGCCGTGATACTTACAGAAACACAATGCAAACTGAATTGGCACCTAGGTATCGTGATATCGTATCAGCTCATCCCTGGTGTCTCCCATCCCTGCTCCATGACCAGCAGAACTCGACATGAACCAAAGTTTGTAACAGAACAAATTAATGTCACCATGCGCTCCACTCACGGTCACTCAATCTCTACACTGATTATCCTGTACAGGGTTGCGAGAGGGAATTCAGGGAACCCCGGACAGCACACGCACTACTCTCACTTACTCTCACATTACAGGCAATTTGGATACACCAATTAGACAATTAGCCTATTGCGCATGTCTTTTGGAACTTGTTGGAAACTCACCAAGCACCTGGTGAACAGAGGCAGGAATCAAACCCTTGGACCTAAAGGTGTGAGAGCACAGTGCTACCTACTACACCATCGTGCCCCCGGACACTCCAGTTTGCTTAACAATCTCAAGTGAGTTGATCAAGACCGGAGTGAGGATTTCTCTCTCATGAATCCGTCCCTGGGAAACGTGCCTATGCAAAGACAATAAAGTTGAACACATATTTGTATATTACTAAGCTGACCGAAGGCATGTGATTATTTATAAATAAAAATTAAAAAAAAGTCTCCATAAATCTGGACAGACAAACACATCCATACTGGTACCGCCTGGTGCATGTCTTCCTCTCTGTCCCGAGTAAAGACAATAAAACAGATTAAATTAGAACTGCACGAGGTTGTTTTTTCTTTTTTCTGAAGAGTGGTCCTGTGGTATCTTGGAGACATTACAGTTTTAGATATGAAACTCCTTCAATCGCCAAGATTCCTTTGTTCCCGTTCTAATTTTAAAAATAATAAATAAATAAAAAGTCGTCTGTGTGTAGGCACCGGTAGAGGTGTGTTAGTAGGCCACCTGGAGACACGTCCTTCATAAGATTGTTCGAGCTCGCCTTCACAAATGCTGCTAAATCACTGCAAAGTGATGCACCTGGCAGTAAACTAGGTGAATTACATAATGATTGCTGCAACGACGTCCTCACTCCGGGGTGACCTAAAAAAAAAAAAAAAAGGAGCTGAGCAACCTCATATCTTATAAAATACTAACTGTAATAAGAGCCTTGCTCCGTATCTGCCATTTAAGCTGGGACTAAATCATAGATTTCTGAAGGCACGGGCAAATACTACAACTATTACTAAAAAAACTACATACGGTTTTGTACTAAATGTTCATCTTTTGGCTGCATCTTAATATTCTAGTCTGATCACCACCAAAATGCACTTTTAAATAAAGGGTGTAATAGGATGCCCCCTGCACCAAAAAAATAAATAAATAAATCATCGATTTGATATCCATTTGGAATTGATGGGTGGAGAAGTTTTTGGTACAATGAAGTGAAGGAGAATAAATAAATAAAATAAAACAGCAGCAAACTGGCCATCACTGCCTGAACACGTGAGGAATTCACAAAACAATTTCTTCCTACTATTAATAATAATAACACATCTAGGTATCTAGCAGGAATGGGAATCACCTGATACAATATCTCGATACCCAGATACCGAATCAATTTGTAATGAAATTATGTCTACGCATCGCTACTGTACAAATATTCTGATCCAAACCTGGATTCTGGTCTGCCAACCAGTGTGTAAATTGTTCAGAGCCTTCAGTAGAATTATACAGAAACGGCACCATTTCACCACCTTAAACACAAACATACATAAATTAAAAGTAAATTTAAAAGATCTATTTTGGAGTCAGTGAGTCACTGAACCGCCACACACAAAAATCACAATCTGTATCTGAATCGATTTTTCCCCCCAGCTGTAATGTCTAGGTGGTACGTTTATTTTAAGAATAGTAACTTCACTATCTAGAGCAACAAACTCTTATTTTTTTTAATAATATAAATTTAAAGGATTTTATCATCATCATCATCATCATCACCACCACTATTTGATTCTTGTGATTACTGTTATTGCACAAAAACAGGAGAAACACGAGCACCATTTCAGCATGGATTGTGAATCAGTGTGTGACTGCATGAGGACATTGCTGCACCATGCTGTCCCTCCCAGACTTAAGTCTGGGTCTCGGTCTGCCAGATGCGGCCGTGTTCTCTCCAGACGGCCATAAATTAGTACTGGTGGCAGTTTAAAGTCGTGACGGAGACATCATCGAGACCAGCCAAGCTGCGGCGTCCACTCCTGCCACATGAAAAGGCTTACCCTGGGGTGACGGGCTGCAGGGCGTCTGCTGATGAAGAGGTGGCAACTAGACCGTCACGAGAGATACGACAAGATCACAGAGTACCTGAACCGCTCCCACTTGCTCTTCTAGAGGATTTCACTCAGTAGGGAAAAAAGAAATTCTAGTTACCCAAAGTAGCCTCTTGCCTTTTTTTTTATGAATTTATTTTATTTTATTTATTTATTTCTGCAGTTTATGCCAATCTGATTCCTGGGCTAAAGCTGCAAATAAAGCCTTGCAAAAATAAATCAGATAATTCACAGGATACAATGCACCCATATTATTCTCCAACCTCTGATCAAGTACCCTACTTGGTATGTGGCAGTGGAGTGTACACCCTACATAGTGCACTAGCTTTTCATTTAAAGCTAGTTGGGATTTAACCGCAGAACTTAACAGAGCTGACGTTCTCAAGCGGAATACGTGCAAGTATAAAGAGAAACTTACAAGATGTTGCAGGAATGTCCACTATGCACATGGTTTATTCTCCCCACCTTTTGGCTACATAGTACCGGTATGAACTAAAGACTAATTCTGCCAGCTCTGCCAGTCACAGTTAGTTAACAATCCACCAGTCGTGGAAGGAAATGTGTTGGCAAGGGAAAAAAAACTGGTTATATAAACAAATAAATCATAATCTGTTGATAAAATGTTTGTAAAACTGTTGTAGAAAAGCAATATCACACTTGAGGTGCTGGTTGTAGTGCTGGTTATCGGCACGGCTGTGATGCCTTTGGAACTTGGGCTGCGCCCCTCATGCCTACATCCGCATCACAGCCATGCTGATAACCAGCACAACAGCACTCCCTCTCATGCGATATTGCTTAGTTTAATCTTTTGGTGCAATAACTCACAGCAGCATATTCATGTGAAAAACGTGAGGCTTGGTAAAATGTGTGAAAAAAGAATCCCACAACCCAAAGAAACCAATAAAAAAACCTCTCTCAGAAAGTGTTTAGAATCGATGTTGGGACTTGTGTTCGACCAGAACAACAACAACAAGTGAGAGAAGTCTCAATGTTCGGTTGTGGGGCTTGTGTATTAAGGGTTTTAGTTTATAGCTCCAGGTTTGGAGAATGTGCCAGAACATTTTAGGGAGAGGTGTGCATGCCTCTACAAGAGCTGAGCAAAGGCCAGAAAATGTACTGCATCAGAGTATACTGATATAAGAAGTGACAAGACTCGTGTTGCATTGGATATAACGGGCCAATACACCGAGACTCATTTTAAAACTTACTAGAACAAAATAGTAATAAAAAAGAAAAAGAATTGCCCATTATTGGATTTTTGTTTTTGTAAAGTCAAAATTGCTTCAAAATAAAAATGCAATTAAAGGATCCAAACTTAACGTTGCTAGAAGTAAACACTGCATGACCTATTATTCTTTTTTTTTCCCTTGAGAAAATCTCGATCTGAAGGTTTACGCTCCAAAAGGGCATTAAAAAACAAAACAAAACAAAAAAATAGTTCAGCCACAATAGTGTGGATTAAGCATTCCAACAACAGCAATATCCATTTCTCTCTATAGAAAGGTATTAAGTCCACATAATCCCTGAACAAAGCACTGCACTCAGTTATAAAGAGACTACCAGCATAAGCACCTGTTAACAATATAATATTTCCAGCATGACATCTTGGCGGAGCACCGAGCACGGGCGGACATTCTCCGCATTCCTCAGCTATCTCTACTTTTCTACTTGCACAAACCCACAAGGTCACCATTTGCACTCATCTGAGTAATCTGCTGTGATAGTTTACTTGTAACCGTAGAACCTTATGATGAAAAGGGTCACAGGATCAAATGGTATTGTTACTGAAAATATTCATGATTCATGGAGGAGGGGAAAAAAAAAAAACCCACACACACAACACCAAATCTGCTGCATGAGCAAATTTCAAAAATGGAGATTACAAACAGGTGAATAGATTTTGCATGAATATTTCAAATACTGTTTAGGAGCAAAGAGTTTTTTTTTAGTTTTGTTTTTTTAAGATTTAATTTTTTTTCTCATCTTATTTAGTTAGCAATTTGTTCTTTGACCATGTTAGGTGCATTCTTATAAACTGCTGCTTAGATAAATCTTACTCTGGGAAAAGCACTATGTTGCAAACGTGATTGCCTGGCATAGCTCTGATTGACGAGGAATGGAAGCGTACCGTCCCTCCCAGTCATTCATCGTCATGGGTATCCGAGCGTGCAAAATTAGCCATACTGTCTGAGTGTGAGGAAAGGCACAGTCATGTTCCTCTGTCAAATCAGAAACGGCTCACCAAATTTGCTTGATTTCAACTTCCTGCCACATCGGGTTTCAAATGTTCGGTTTCGACCACTCCTTGGCATTCTTGGGCACTACCTGCTCCTCTGCTGTATATATTGTCACAGATTGCGCACAATTTTTTTCACTCCTTACTTATTCCAAAGTCTCCCTAAGTAGGTGACTTCCCCTTGTACAGGTGTATGAAGGAGCGGGGCTGCTAGATTGGGCACAAGGGACTTCCGTTACCCACGGGGATCCACTCTGCCGCTCTAACGCTGCCAACCTTCACCAGCCTGAATGTGTGAATGGCATGTGAGCGGGGCAGAAGCCACTGCCCACGCGGACCCACTCTGCCACTCGCGAGCCCAGCGCCTCCCTGCCTCCAAACCCGCACACGCACTCCTTCACTACTTTCCTCATCGTTTTCCTTCCTCCCTCCTTAAATCCCTTCCTTTTCCTATTTATTCCTAATAAAACAACGCTTTTTTTTTTGTAAGACCTCGCCTCATGCCTGTGGTATATTGCCACCCGACTCAAAGATTTTACAACAGGGATCTCAAACTCAATTCCTGGAGGGCAGCAGCCCTACAGAGTTTTGTTCCAACCCTGCTCCAACATACATACCATGTAGTTTTCAAATAAGCCTTAATGACTTGTTTAGTTGGATCAGGTGCTTTTAATTATGGTTGGAACAAAACTCTGTGGGGCTGCGGCCCTCCAGGAACTGAGTTTGAGACCCCTGTTTTACAACATCGCAGATGCTCATGATTGGCTTGTTCATTTATGATTAATGACTGAAAGAATAATGACGGAGCATTGACCTGTTTTGCTCTCATGGACAAGAAATGATTCTAAAGAAAGAAAGAAAATGATGTGTATGCATTACTATAGGTCGTTATATATTGTCCTGCTCTGCACACCGACCGTGAAGTTTGTCATCCAGAAAAAACATGTGTTCAATGAATTTGGGCCAAATTTCACAACCCTCATTTTGTTAAAAAAAAAAAATTTTAAAGCATATGAAGCTTCCTCTGAGCTAAATCAAGTTGGGATCTTATGATGTATTGAGTACAAATTCATCTGTTCCCCAAAATAACCGAATGTCTAACAGAAACATTTTACAGACAGACTTTAAAAAAGTTAACTATCCCTTTAAAACTTTCTCTTAACCAACCAACCAAACAAACCACATCTGCTTTTTCTCTTTTGGCTCACAACACCGAAGCCCTTGACCTCTCAAGTCAAAGTTCAGCTAAAGGTGACCCAAAGCAGAATTAGAATGTACAAGAGGTAAATACTTGTCCCATGTCCTTTCTTGTGGTGTGAATAGACTTTTAATCAGAAGAAAAGTTTAATCACATTTTGTCTTGCTTTAATTTTTAGGGATCTACCTTACAACTAAAAAAATAAATAAAATGTGTCAATTCAAATAGCTATGCTTGTTACCTAACAACAGAGACTAAAGCGTCTGCACTCAACAAGTGCTTCGATAAGTTGAAGTCTGAAAACATAAAAACCTGTTGGCCCTGAGCGTACACATATCTATACCCAGGATATGCTAATTCCTCTTCCAAGAGGTTATTGAAGTTCAGCTGGAATGCAATAAAGAGTGTGTGGAGTGGATCTGCGAGGCTATCTGAAACACCAGAAGAGGAATGAGGGACAAGATTGGAATTTTAAAACGGTCGATCTTTTTAAACAACCGCTTGCTGTTAATTCACAAAGACTGCTCGAGTGACGCCATGGGGAGAGAATTTTCTTTCAGTTCCGCGCAAGGTATTGTGATTCGCCTTCTGCTGCTGCTGCGCTCATATACTGTAGATTTCATCTGAATAGGATGTTACCAAGTTCTCAGACAGTAAATAATCTCACTATATATATATATATACTTGTAGACTTATGAAGTGCCCAAGATGTGGAGTAATTAACTCGTCATCATGGACTCCTATAACGGATCAGCACCACAGTCTCAAGTCATTAAGCCTGCTATTACAGAACACAGCGTCGAGGCCAGAGACGGTCACTTCCGATTAAATGCGTTTCCTCCGGGATTGTACAAAGCGATCAGCAAGTCATCAGAAATGGGCTGAGCTGTGAAGGAAACGATGGACACTAGTGAAATGTAGAGTTACAGGCTAACGTACTCATACATGCAGGAAACACAAAGCTGTCATGCATACAACACCGGTCACTTCCTTCAGGTGGCCGATTCTTATAGCGGGATGGAAGTGCAAAAACACCTGTACAAAAAGAAACAAAAAACTACCACCACCAAAAATAGGGGTGTGGGGCGGTGCTTATCAGCTACAGCATATCAAAGCGTTACGCATCTGTAACATTCATATCATTCTCCAGCCCGCTATTTCATTTTTTTTTTTATTTACTGGTTGAGAACTTTCAACTTTGTATACTTTTTGTTTTGTTGCCCTGTTTTTTGTTGTTTTCTTTTTGGTTAATTTTTGCCTGTTTTGCGTTTTTTTTCCTCCCATATTTTTTTGTTTTGTGGGGCTTTCACATTTGTTATGTTTTGCTTTTCATGTTTTGCATTTTCTTGTCATGTTTTAGTGTTGCGATCAGCTTTCGTACCATACGGTCAGATTTTTGCTTTTGTACTCTAATTTAATGTTTGTTTTTATATTATTTGTGTTGTCCTGTCTTAATTTTGCCGTTGTGTCTTCATATATATTTGTTTGTTTTTGTTTTGTCTTTTTGTTGATGTTTGTTTTGTTGTTGTGTCACATTTTTTGTATTTTGTATGTTTTTGGATTTGCGTTTGCTTCACAACAACAGAAATAACATGTTTTATGTATTGCTATTGTTTTTGTTTCGTTTGTTTTTTTTTATCATTGTATTTTTCTTTTGCTGTTGCGTGTTTAGTTTTGCTGAGGTTTCTCTGCTCTGTGCATTTGCCGTATAATTCCTTTTGTTTGTTGTACTTTGCACCTACGTTGAGCTGCTCTTTATACCCACACCCATTCTGAGTTACAAAGTGATATGTTTGCTTTCAGGTTCCAGTTTCTATAAAAATAAAAATCTGTAAATGGTCTCCACAGAAACTCCGGTGACAGCTAATGGCTATAAACATCCTATATGTTTCTCCTGCACCTCATCGCTGCATTTTGAATGCTCGGTTACTTGAATGAGAGCCACCCGATCAATAAGCCGTTAACAAACCCTGAGAACAGCCAAGGCCTATGTAGAGACAGCGAGCGCTATGCATTCTGATAAGGACTCGACATGGAGACTGTGTGAAAAAAATCTGATGAGAAATAAAACAAAAACAAGCCGAGATGCCGTAAATCTGCCACAGGTAATAGTAAATGGGGAATAAAATCAAACTCGAGCAGGTAAGGCCAGTGATGAGAGCCATGTGTTTTAGATATAAGCTCATGTTTTCATGGAATTGCTCCTTTACACACCACGTCATTCTGTGTGTAACAACGTTTCCGGCTCTAATTATTTGTCAAGAAGATTTCAAGCTGTTCTGAGATTAAAACCTTCCTCCATGGTTACTGCAACAGCTGAAGTGTTTTGGAAACATTTCAGGAACGTTACAATTTAACCTCCTGCTGACCGTTTTTTTGTAAAGGTTCTAATGCACACACACACACACACACACACACACACACCAACTGCTTTTGTCACAATACCACACTGGTGTGCGGTACAGCACAACAAGAGCGTACAAAAGTGAGCCACTTCAAAAGGCCCGAGATGATGAGGGCGCATCTGGCGTGTACACAATGCCGGGTGTGGCCTTTCCACCTGTGCCTCCAGTGTTCCCATGCAACACACCCATACACAACACCATATGCATGGCTGTGGGATCTCAGGAGGGCCGTAGTATGCAGAGGAAGCACCTCTGAAACAGAGCAGTTGCCGGATTGCGCTCAAGCACTTCTGACAGCTGGGAGAGAGCACCTGAGTGACGCAACGAGAGAGAGAGAGAGAGAGAGAGAGAGAGAGAGAGAGAGAGAGAGAGAGAGAGAGAGAGAGAGAGAGAGAGAGAGAGAGAGAACTGTACTCCGCTGTAATGGTTATTTTCAGGATCCTGTGCAAGATCTTTCGCTATCGGTGGTGATAAATAATTTTTATTGATTCCGAGGTTTGCCAAGTGTGCGAGTTTCTACACATGCAGGGTGTAAAAGTGAAAGCTTTGATTCTTGCAAAGTCATGTGCATGTCACTGCCTGCGCACACACAAAATGAATCAGAGGGTACAAGCAGACTGATTGGGGGGTGAGGTTGATGGATGCCATGTTCCAGCTGTTTACAGAATCTAAGACTTCACTTATATTAAACATTGTCCTTATACACTGAATGTCAACTTTAAGAAGAGCACCTGAACTCCTACCTGTATTCAGTCGGACAATGCAGATACAGAGCTTCCGTTATGTTACCTGACTTGGCATCAAATCTCACAGGATTGATCGATAAAAAAAAAAAAAAAAGAAACCTGAGGAGAACGGTCGAAGTGGTTTGAGAGACTACTCAAAGGCAGGGGTAAAGTTCAACAGCCATCCTTCACCTCGGCGGTGAGCAGGAATCCATCTCACTTCAAATTGGAATCGGAAAAACAAAACGATCCCATGAAAACAACTTTACACAGTTATGATAAAAATAATTATTTAGGCAAACATATTTCGGGCCACCTAGACAAACTGTAGCATGTCAGCGGTGGAGAACTCAGCAGAATAGCCGAATAGAACAAAGTCAATTTGGGGAGTCATGTCAAAAAAAAAAAACAAGAACTGTGCCAAGCACCTGTGATCGAGCACCGAGGACCAGCATGCAACATCTGTGGCTGTGTGAATAATTACAGAGCGCGTGCAGCCTTTGGGAGTGAACCGATCACACTGACGTGATTACATCTCATCTCAAAAAGGGCACTAGAGGAGGAGAACAATCCGTATTCCCGGCCTAATTTCTCATTCTTATTCTCACACACACATACGCACAGACACACACGCGTGAACAGGTTGCTCGAGTGGAAGCCAGAGAGCATGGTGTGTGGTGTACGTTACGGTTTGCATGTCACACAGAGCTATCTTTTTCAGTATTGTAAATTCATGTTCGGATTTTTAAACAAAAGCTTCTCTCATGTGTCAGTGTTGTTTACTTGGTAAGATAAGAATCACAAATTATGCTTCATTTATAAACCACATGGCAAAGCAAGCACTCTGGCTGGACTAGAACAGATTTCATCCTGTGGTGAGCAGGTCATTAGTTTCATTATTATAATTTTGTTTGTAAAAATCGATTCAATGACCAGAAATCAGCCTTAACGTGGAGAGGTGTATATTTCCTATTTGACCGTCTTCCCCATGAAATGTTTAAAGAGAACTGGACAAACGCTCTGTGACGACATTCGTAGCTCGTCATAACCAGCTCTGGGTGACAACGTCTTGGCCGGACCCGAAAACCTCCTAAAACCCGCTGTTAATCCATACATGGGCAAATGGGAAAAATAAGCAGAGACTGGCTCTTAGCTTTAGCTTAGCTAAAATTCTAAGGGAGCTAATGTTACTTTGACATGATTAGCACTTTGATTAATTAGCACATCATTAAACTCAGTCATCCATAACGTAAATGTCATCACGTGTCAACTATTACATTTCTTGTGGTAAGTTCTTGTGGTAAGTTTTTTGTGCTAAGTGCTAAACTACAGAGATGCAGCTGTCACTCAAATCGCCCACACACCCATCATTATGCACTATTTTTCACCTTAATAGAATTTAAGCTGATGAGTTAGATACAAACCCACTCCCTGTACAATTGTCTGGAATGGGAAATCTAGCTATGGAGAACAAAACCGGTTTTTGTACAATGCGGTAAACCTTTACAGCGGTACCTCTGCATAGGAACTGAAACTCATTTTTCCCCATAGGTAAGGATGTAAATGCAGATAATCCAGTAAAGCCACCCAAAAATATATTTCCAATTTGCAAAACTATCACATTTTTACATATAAAAACAATGAAAATATCTAGATCGTTTTTATATACAAAGATTAGATAAAACTGAAAGACTTTTAAATGAAGTAAAATATGAGATAGAGACATTAAACCTCAATTAATCTTAAATTACGATTCCTCTTGGCGCCGACTGCTTTAAAACCCAAACTGAAAGTCGAACCCTTTTCTTCTTGCTGCTTCATAATATTCTTAGGACTCATGGTGCTACGTCTTCATTAAATTTTGCAAAAATGCAACAAAACCCCACAAACAAGGCACAAACAAAAAACCCTTGGATGGGCGCGCAACTCGGCCGACGTTCGGTTCTGCTCGGTTCTGTCCTTCCAAGAATGCGTCGCAGGCTGAGGCAAAATTCTTGCAAAATTTCAGTTCTTAAGGCAAAAATTTCCTGAGGCAGGGCGTTCGTACCACTGTATTTCTGTTGTAAAGTTGAACATTTTAACATGGGGCTCCATGGGGATTGACTCACTTTTGGAGTCGTCTCCTAATGGTCCATCGAGGAACTGCACATTTTCATTTAGAGTTTGCTCTGTGGTCTTACCCACATAATATTCCTCTACCTAGTTCAAAACCATTACCATTGTAGCGTTAATGATATCAACAGCGATCCTTTTTAAAGGACGTTATCCTCTGGCTTGAAATACGAGACTTTTTTTCGAGCACACCCTCTCCTCTTCCATTGCCTCCATTATCCCATTAAATGTCTGCTTAACAGTAGGTATAATACCAGACCTGCCTTTTATTTATGGAAATAGCAGCTAGTGCAAAAACCTGTGTGCGCGTGTGTGTCTGTGTGTGTGTGGGGGGGGTGTGTTAGCAGGAGGAGTGATGGGTCATCACATCAGCCGACATCATCATCATCCCGAAGTGCTTTTATCACCGTACTGTCGACACCCTGAAATTTCAGCCGTGCTCAATTTAATGACCTTATTCCACTTTGTTTATTCAGGTCACAGTATTGGATCTCCGGTTCATAAACATCAGGTAGAAGGCTTTACCGTTGACGGCTAATCGATTCCAGGAACTGGGGCACATGCTCCTATTTTTTTTTTCTCCCGCCCCGAGCAACACTCAAGCCTACTGTGCAATTTCCATTCCGAGGAAAATCATTTTCGCTTCTCTGGCGTTTCTCGTCTCATCGTTAACAAGAATCAGGAATATGATGCCGTGTCTTAGCTGATATTTTATCAAGGCTAAAACCTTTGTGTTTGGTAACAAGTTACCTCACCTTGCATTAGCACACACATCCTCTAATGCGTTTGTTTTCTATACAAGCAGATGTGGCTGTTCAAATAGCAGGTTTGGCCGATATGAATATGCTTGTTCTATTACATTGCTGTTTCCATAGTAACACTTCGTTCACAAGGACGTGTTCGCCAAAAAACTTGATACAAGACTACCAATAAGAATGACGGATTTAAATTTTATTAACCAGATAAGTTTTGTTTTGCATGTAGTGGGAACCTCAACACCTTAGCTGTAATCTAATGTTAGCTTAGCGATCTTTAAAAGCCATTTGAAGAGTTGAGTCAGCCTGCTTGCAATCCAGTTCCTCTTCTACTAGCATTCTCTATTTGCATGGAGAGCTCTGTCTCAAAACTGATGACTGCCGGGGTGGGAAATGTACGTCTGGTTATCATTATTGATTCACATACGGCCGGGACAGCGTTTTTCTTGGTCTGCGTTTCTCCGCCTTTTAACATTGCTAAAAAGACGAGGTTGGGTGGTGTCTCCTTGATAGACAAGGGCCCTAGAGACGGGTGTTAATGAGCAAGGACTAAATGAGGGAGAAAAATTGATGAAAACGTACATGTTTTTTTTTTTTACGCTGTATTTTACTCTTCCATTAACAACTTAGCACAGAACTCAGAGGACACAAAAAATGTCCCCAATGTGTGTGTATTGCATGTGTGTTTGTTAAAGCTCAGCTGAAATACCCCCCACATAACGCTTTTTTAAATCTCTCAAACTCACTCGTGATCGCGCCTCTTTAAAATACACTGTTTTGGTGTCTATGTAAATGAGCTACTGATGAGCCACGCTCATCCAAAAAAAGGACCAAAAAAAAAAAAAAAAACAACCAGGTGAATTTTGCATACCAGGTCCGCTTTATTAATGGCGCTGATCTAATGCTTGTTGCTTCTGATAAAGCTCCACACACGTCAGGATGCCACCCGCATTCCACTGATGACGTCACCTGGCTTGGGGGATCAGGAGGAACACGTGGACACTTGTGTTGGGTCCACATCTGGAATTTCACTTTTCCTACGATGAATTATGGCTTGTCAAATATTATACCGATGTGTGTGACAGTAGTGTTTACTGTGCTTCATAAGAAACAAGTGTTTAATCCAAAGAACACCAACAGAAAGTAAGAAAAATTGTGATTTTGAGAAAAAAAAAAGAAAAAGAAAAAAAAAAAAAAAAAAAAAAAAAAAAAAAAAAAAAAACCACAAAAGCATAGAAATCTTTGGAAGAAGAAAGCTTGACAGGACAGGACGGGGGGGACGTTTTAATATTCAGAGCAAGTGATTCTTTGCAATTTCCAGGATTCAAAATGCAGGTAATCACCAGTTTAATCTCCTGCTCCTCACTGTATCTGAAATGACTGTCAATTGTGATCAAGATCTCCAGCATAACCACTGACCTCAAAGAAATAAAAAGAAAAAAAGACAAAGCGTCTTGTCCTTTTTTTTTTCTTCATTTAACGAGTGTGTGTTTATACCCAACAACTCATCGCATCACTTGCGAGCCTTGATTACTGTTTTGTCTCATCCTTTAATTTTGTCTCGATGAGCCGGAGACGCAATCTAAACATGCTAATAATGTTATGATAATCAGTGAACAAAATGAATTGCAATTCGATGAGGCGTTCGTGGCCTCCGGCAGCGGGTTTCCTTTTCAGATAAGCCGTTCTAAGCAATCAAGTAATGCCTGACTTAGGGGGTTGGGTAAATATTTAAAAACAACTTTTAACGGGGACCTATTAGGCAAAATTTACTTTTTCATTACATTTATCGACATTCAGATTGGTCTACAGTGTGTGTGTGTGTAAAAAATTATTATTTATTTATTTTATTCCTTCCCCTTCTTGTTTTGCTTAAGCCAGTTAGATTTTCCCTCTAACGTGACCTCCCAGTAGAAGAGTCCCTCCTTCAGACAGTTCCTCATCTCTGCTGTTCTCTGAAGGGTTGTGGCATTGCAAAGCATCATCTGAGGGGTATTTCAGCTGGGGCATTAACAGACACATTATCGAGGGGTTCTGGCAATCATTCCTGGCGTATTTTTACCTTTATGGTCACTGCTGCACTGTCGAAACACACCCGTTTGTTTTGTTGTAGTAGAACCCATGAATGCAGAGGGTCAATGCAAGGTTGATAAAGAAAACTCCAGGGGTTTTCTGGCTGCATTTCAATATTTACGCAAAGATCAATGCCAGCATGAAAAGCCTAGATTACATGCAGCAACCATGGCAGCAGCACTAAAAAAAAAAACAAGCCTGCGGTCTACGGGACTAACGCACGAGTCATGGCGTGGTTTTAAAGCCGCATTTCCAAATCTTTTTACAAGAGAGCTTCTACAGAAAAAGCAGCTGGCAACAGCAGACTGACTATAAACCTCAAGGTCTTAAAGGAAGCCGCAATAAAGCCGTCTCCTGTGCTGGGCAAAGCTCGCATAAACCCACGTCTGTTCCATAAACCGCTGAAATCCAGAGCAAATACAAACAGTCTGCGCTTTCTAACAACTCGACCAAAACGATAGGAAGGTGTTTGAACCTGCAGACATGTTTCTCCACGACGTTTGAGACTAAACCTTTCCCCTTTCTTGCATAATCGATCCCTAATAATCTGAATTGAGGTACACCTTGCAGCTCCAGGGTCATTGGTTCAAACAAAAGCTTGTGTCATAGCGTCCACGTGGAGTTTCCCATGGTTTGCACAAACCCATGTGGGTTCAAATAGTGTCTCTAAAACATGTCAAGTGACCAGCTACTCTAAAATTCGCACACTTAAATGTACATGTCAGTACTGCATGTCCATGTGGCACCAGGAAATAAACTCATGTCCTAAGCGCAGTGCGTTCCTGAGATCTACCCAGGATAAAAATCACCACATCCAGTATGACCATGACCTGGACAAACTGGCTCTTGAACATGAACAAAGGAAGCATTTTGCCCAAAGATGATGTCACTGCTTATTTGAAGGTATTGTACTCATCCAACACAACTGGACTAAAGTTCAAATCAACTCTGAAGAGAGTTAAGAAGATAACAGCGGGTCACATTGCTGAAAACGGTGCTGCTGCTCCTCGGTGATAAGACCAACAAAAGGTGTCCCCATGGGGACACCACAACACCACTTGCCATGACATCACTACAGCTGTAACTCAATTCATTTCTCAGCGGTAATCCTCTGGTTGAACCTTCACATTTGCTCTCTATCTAGGATAATACCTGGAAGCTAGCCCACTACAGGAGGACACTACAACGACCTGAGGAACAAGTGCAGGAACCAGTTGACTGACATGCCTGTAACATGACAAAACCTCACAGCTGACTCTGCCACAAGCTAATACAGACCTGACAAACAACGAAACAAAGCACATTATTACACATTTTAAAAACTGAGTCCTTTCCCACCCCAACCCAAACGAGTGCTCGTATATACAGGGTTTATCACCAAGGTGCCAAACTGCCTCTAATCAGTTTTAGTACAGATGTTTAGTTAAGACATTAATTAAGGTTTAATATACTTAAATGGTGTTTATGTTTTATATTATAAGAAAGCAAACTCATGTATAACAGATAATTGAAAGTCAGAAAGTAAGCCATATAAGTAAAGACTGATTTCTGATTGAAAGATTAAAAAGATTTTTTTTTTTTTTATAAATAAGTGCAAAAATTTTGCCAGTTCTCTATGATCCTGCAGGTGGCGTATTCTAAAGGCACATACTGGCATACTGAAGCACGGCATCCTGTGTGATAAGAGCAAATTGTTTAAAAATAGGGGGAAAAAAATATAATATCGCATTGCGATATTTATAAAAGCATGATACTTACAAAAATCGAAATACAAATCAAATCGGCACCTAGGCATCGTGATAATATTGTATCGGTTGGTTCCTACTTTACGATGCAGTATTTACATCTAAACAAAACATATTGGTGGCAGCTTCTCCCAGCATCATGCGCCTGGTTGTTATCGTGAAACCATTTGTATACATGTTCCCAAATGTTTCTGGACACTTGACCGTTATGACTATAGACGGGTCCTTCCCCAAAAATAAAAGCACAAAATTGTCTATGTGTGCGCTATAGCATAAATATTTCCCCACCACTGAAACTAAGGTGACCTAACTTGTTCCAGAATGAAGCACAAAGCGAGATCCATAAAAGAAGGGTTTGCCAAGGTTTGTGTAGAAGAACCCAGATATCCAGCACAGAGACCTGACCTTGACAGCACCAAACAGATCCGACATAAACTGGAACACTGACTTTACCCCGGGCTTCCTGGCACAACATCAGCCAACATCATGACCTCACTAATGCACTCGTGGCTGAATCACCAAAGCCACAATCCAAAATGTAAAGGAAACCCTTCCCAGAAGAGTGGAGGTTGGGAAGAGTTGGGTTTTTGAGTGATAATTTGTAAAATGGTACGCCAGTGTAAAAATTCAGAGCTCCTCCATAAAGAGGTTGATGGGTATGATCGTTCTAATGCTGAAACAGCAGAGCTAATGGGTACGACTTTCCACAGGAGACCTGCCTCATGGAAACAGCCGTGATTTAATCCTCGACGTTGCTCCCAGCACTCTGCTTATGTCTTATACCCCATAAAACATGTGTGGAACGGCTTCCATTGATCTTAATAACTTGGTGAAGGGTACGTCAGGAAATTAGCCGCGGGTGTGAGTGAAAAAAAAGTCAGAGCGACACGAGCAGTAAGGACGGGGATGGAAAAGGAAGGGACGTGACTTGTTTCGGTTTGGCCGGGGCCGGGGTGGGGGGGACTCAAAGCGAGGACACAATAACAGCGCATGAAGACGACACCGCTAATCACAGCAGAGCACTACTGAGAAGCTGTACCGGTCACAAACCTGTGGGGGGAAAAAAACAACTAATCAGCCTGGAGCATTTTTTATTTTTAGTCGTAAAACTTTAAATACAGAAATCATTTACTACACTGATCTAATTTTTTTTAACATATGGCAGTGAGAAAAATCTTCCAAGAAGAAAGAAGGATGTTACAGAAAATAAATCACAACCTGTTCACTTGAGACGAGCTAAAACAGGAGATATTGTGTTCTTACTAATTAACACCTTGATTAATTTGAAGATTGTCGGATGTGTTTCAGGGTCTAACAAGACGTTTTGCCTTGTGTTTCAATTTCCCCGATAGCATAATGCTTTAAAAAGTCGCACAACTGAAGTGTAACAGCGCTGTTATTTCCATTTGAAAGAGAGAAGTGTGGCCGTGACTGAGGCAGTTAATTGTCCTCTGAATAAAAAAAAAATGTATAAATAAAATGCTTCCATCCATCTTGGAACAGCTCAATCAGCTTGTTAGGGGGAAAAAGACTTCAATAGCCTCAAAAGCGTCAATTTATATTTTGTTTTATTTTACCTCAGTTCACTCCCATTAAAAATAGATTCATGTAAACTTTTAAAGTCACTTACTGTATGAAAGCAGAAGTACCAGGACATCTAACTTAAAGTGCATGCTCATTTCACCAAGCAATGGAAGAAAACATGAGCTAAGCTAAGCATTCTACAGTCTTTTTAAGCTTTTTCTTCACAGAGGCCATTGTTGCAGTACAGTTAATAAAGAACAGTCACTACACGTGGGCCAAAAATAAATAAATTAATAAATAAATAAAACATGTTAACTTTACGCACGCGCACAAACGTCACAATTTTATCGTAAACAGTACATTCACGCACAGATGCTGACTATATGGGTGATGCGCGCGCACTGAGACTGAGAATGGGGGGGGGGGCGATTACCCACAATCCCACAGCACGAAAGAGAGAGAAGAACTTCTGGCTCAGTTGTGATCACGTGACGCTCAGCAGACAAAACATATATGCGTACTACTTGTATGTCGAGACATCTTTTTTTCTTTGTTTTTGCATCTGAAAAAAGGCTTTAAGAATAAGAATGTACGGCACTGTAATGCAATTAATTCATCTCAGTCAACTTTAAGCTATTCCTTGTATTGTGAATAATGACTTTTTTTATTTTTTAAATGCATACAGCATTTTATCAAAAATAAACATAAGTAGATTTTTCTAAGAAGAAAACCAATCAATCTTTGTTTCTCTTATATATTTAACATTTAATATGTAAAATTATTTAATAAAAAAAATGTTTAATTAAGCAAAAGCTCATTTTATCCGATTACTCGATTAATCAATAAAATTTTTGGTAGAATAGTCTATTCCGAAAATATTCGATAGCTACAGCCCTAACTACAACACTTTAAAACAGCACATGCACAGCCATACTGCATTACTGGCTTGTCTTTTTCACCCTCTTTATAACCAGAATATCTCCATATTTCACTTCGCGTCATCATTTTCTTTTTATTTTTTTATTTTTTTTTACAGCAGCCAACTTTTCAAGACATTGCTCGCGCCTCACTTAATTTATGTCGCTAATCTGGCTCGTATTTTAAACCCAGATCTCTATTAGTCAGACCATACAGATACAAGTAGTAAAAGTACACAATGTCAAAATGCATGTATAGTACCGTTTTCAAAACTCTTAGTGCCACTGTTGTTGATTTTTTTTTTTTTTTTGCCTGGTAGGTTGAGTGAATAAGCATAAAATTAGTCCACACCTGAAACCATTTGTTAACTGGCTTTTTCCTTAAACAACATCCTGTGCCCAAGACGGCAATTCACAGCGATGTGATATCAAATGCACCACATGATCCGAGGCTGAGGCTTATATAGCACACTAGCTCAGGTTTAAGCCACCAAGGTCTCCTTAGTAACCCCAGATCCTCCGAGATACCCTCTTCTAAATAACACATAAAAGACTCATAAAAGATTAAGAAGATGTGAATTAAAGATGAAACTGGGCAACAGGAAAGGAACACACACCCACGAGCACCGTCGAGTTGAATGAAAAATAATAACGTTGAGCTTGTTTGTGCGTTCTGAGTAAACCGAACGTGTGTTCCAAACCACAACAGGGGAACATTACAGCATTTACTACAACATCAAGCAATCATATTAAATATGTATGATACCTGTGTAATAGATGGCATGCAACATATTAAACCATTTAGAAGCAAGCATGCCTGCCCTCCTTTACACAATATTTTTTTATCAATCATGTGTATGCAGGGATACATAAACACGCCCAGTGTCACAAAAACAATGGCTCTTAACAGGTTTTAAAAAAAACAAACAGTCTTTATACTGGTGGATAAAATATTCAGGAAGGTCACACGTGATACCTCTGTTGGCACATTTATATCAAAGTTAGGACGATGAGGCAGCATGTCTATGTAGAGAATCAACACTTTTATTAATTTGCAGAGTCTTTAGCAAACAGCACATCTTCATAAATAATCTTTGATTTATCTGAAATAGGGATGTTAACGACTGATGATAAATTTATTAATTGCTAAAGTGAATTAAGCCGATTTAAAATGTATTAACTCATGTTTGTTTTGCATAATATTTCACTATAGCTTATGTATCTGTCTGTCTTGTTGGGAGACGAGGAGTATTTACAAATTTTAATTTGTCTTTAATAAATTGTGTTACTAGAACTATTTAAACAAAACTGAAAAAGTGCATCTTGTTAATATCAAGTACGCATGATAAATTAAATAGTGATTGCTAACCCTAATCTGAAAGGAGTTCAATTCTGCATCCTGTACTGTATATCACACTACTGGAAAACCAGACTTTACAGGACTGTTAACCAAAAACACAGAGGAGAAAATAATCACACATGATAGCGATCCATCCAATGTGCTGCAAAGAACGTTTATCTTATTAAAACATTTTTAGGAACTTTTAGGAACAGCATCTTAGTTACCAAGTTACTTAATTAGCAAAATTGAATAAATAACTAGGATCTTGCCTCAATGCTGCTGAATTCTCAAATCCGATTGGTCAGAATGTGTTGATCTATTTTTATAAAACAGCAGCTTTTGTAATAATACTTACTATTTGAAATTGGAGGAAAAGAAATCTATTCAGTTCTGAATTATATTATTACCAAAATTTTATCTAGACGTGTCTGCATTTTAATGAAAAAAAGTGGTAATTTGCCACCATACATCTATAATTGTACAGGTGGTGTGAGAACTAAACTATTCACACAGCGTTATTTAGAAAAAAACATTATTTTTCTATAGTGATTTTACGTAACTGAATTAAATGATTTCTTGTTATTTAACATAAAAACACTATATGGCGAACATCTCTGAAAAGATGTTAATTAAGCATTTAAAATAAACTGTAGAAAGAACATACAATATTTCCCAAATTATACAGGTGTACATAACATTAATGCACAAGCTGTGTCCTGTCAGAAAAAAGTGGTATACACAGACTACCAGTCAAAAGTTTGTGCACACCTTGTAAATCCACATGGTCTATCTTGATTTCTATCTCTTTCTGCATTGTAAAGCAATGCTGAAGACGTCCAAAATATGCAATAATCTACTTGGAACAATCAATGTTGAGATGCATCTGCTACTCATGATCTTTAATGCCTTCATAACGCCTCTAATCTGAGGTGCTGTTTGTTAATTGGTGATTTTTGAAGCTGGTAACTTTAAATGAACAACAACTCTGCAGCAGAAACAAAAACAAAGAAATTTACAAGCGATCCCAAACTTTTGAGTGGTATTATATACACATACTCACACACATCATTACTGTATATATTACAATAATGGTAGTAATCATCTCGGCAGAAGTTTGAAGTGCATGTATTGAGCTGAACATAAGCTCGATATCAATCGCTAGAGCCATGTGCTCAGACTTCACTCCACTAGCTCACAGTCAATAGCACTAAGTGTACTTGAAGTCCACAAGTACATACTGAACAGAGGCCGCGGTGTTTCTACCAGCTGTTAAACGCTTTAAGAAACATTTTAAGAGAAGAAAGAGGAATGTTTGTGATATATCCAGTATTTGTGTGTGCTTACATACTTAAAACTCCACAAGTTTCTAGAGCATACAAAAGGTCAAATATACAACAACATGTGAAAAGTTCAAACTCCAATCCAATCTCATAATCACAGGAATGCTTTGTTTGCACACTGTCACACAGGCCTACACACCCACATACACACAAAAAGGTGTTTGACCTCACGCTCCTCCTTAGTCACCGATACATGCACACTTCCTGGCAGGAACATAAACACAAACGCATGCTTGCCTATAAATAAAGCCAAGTAAAAAAATAAAAATAACACTAACACAAACACACTTCAGAGTGTGCAATGTCTTAAAGGCATTGATCCCAGCTTCTGCTTAGTGAAACTTTTTCCAAGCTAGTTGTCTTAATTCAGCTTCAAGTAAACAAGATGTGCAAAAATTATAAAATAAAACATCTTTTTTGTCCTCTGAATGTCCAAAAAACAGGCAGTTAAGCAAATTTTCCCCAGACATGCAAGTGTGATGAACCTGCATCTCGTCCAGGGTGTAAATAAATAAATAAATAAATAAATTCCACATAGGCTCACACTAAACAATGTGGCCAATCTGATTTAGTACCGACACCGGGATTCAAGGTCAGGTTCGGACAAGCAATACTCAGTATCAGATCGACGCACCTCTATTGGGTTACCAGGACATTTCACCAGCCCGCATATCAGATATCTAGACAAGCATGAGGGTTTAATCAGACAGCCCTAACCTTTCCTGTGACAGCCGAAGATCAGACTGGCCTTTCGCTCTGCTCCTGGTGCGGCACTCCAAAAACAAATCAAGGCATGTTTTGATTGCAATCATCTTGAAGCCAATGAGCTGCACACTTTTCATTAACTCAGTTACTGGGACATCCTGGCGTGTCAAAACCACAGACGTGAGTAATGGCCTTGTGTCTCAGAGATGATTTATGAATCCAATCACAATCACTACAGACCACCACCACTTGTGTGAGTGAGGAGGATGCGAGCGAGTCTGCCCGCAGGCGCGCAAATGTATCACGAGCACTATCACTTACCCGGTTTGACGGTCTTGAGGCGCACGGGCTCCCGGAAGTGGCGGATGACGGCGAGGGTGTCGCGGTGCGTGAGGCCGCTCACGGGCGTGCCGTTCACCTCGAGCAGCACGTCTCCAGGACTCGGCGCTCTGCCCGAGTGCCACCGCAGCGCCGCCGATGATGATGATGAAACGGTCGAAGACGCGCCCTGGCTTATGTACGGGAACTCTCCGTGTTCGGCGCCGCCGCGGATCTCCAGCACGGAGCTCAGCTCTCCGCCGCCCCAGGACACCGCGTACTCCTGCACTTTGTTCGCCCAGTGCTTCTTCTTCTTCAGCGTTTTAGACATAGTCCAGGATTTTTTTTTTTTTGCTTTAGTAAAGACAATTAGCTTTGGTTGTCCTCCTTGTCCCGCGCGCCGGTCCCTGGCTCGCTCTCGGTTGGTCGGTCCTCCAGGATGGTCTTGAGCTCACCACGCGCGTGCAGGCTGTAGTGCTGCGACTTCCATGGCTTGACAGAATTAATAATAATAATAATAAAAGTTTGCTGTGAGTGAAGAAGGAAGTAAATAAGGAAGCAGGGAGGAACTGGTGCTCGGGAGAATTCCTTAAATATTTTAGTGCGGCGTTTTCCACGGAACCGCTTACACCTAAAGCAAACTCGAGCGGCACGAGCCCAGGCGCGCGCTCTATCTACATCGCCGTTTTTAGAATTTCACACGGTTAAAAACTTTTAAACCGACAATAAACCCGCCTGATATAAATATTTTACTTATTTATCTCTACAATAATCAAACACACTCCCAAAACCCATTAATATCCTAATGTCCCTGTCCCGGTGTTATGCGCTAAAATGTGATTTATTTAATCAGAATTATTTAGAGCACCTGCTTCACTGCGCTGAGGACGCACGCGCGCACACGAGACAGAGAGAGCGAGCTCTCCCGGTACACCGGGACATACCTGGCTCCTAGAAACGCGTTCGTGGAATACCCGCCTAACCAGCTTTACCGCCAACCACCGACGACCTCTTATCCCTTCGCCGAAACCCTTGGTGAGACGCCCTCTCGCGCGGCGCAGTAATGTCCACCCGCTCTAACCCACAACCGACGCCGCTTCAACCGCCGCTGCGCGAGCACCACGGTTTTAACTGCGAGCAAGTATGTAAGGGCGCACGCGAGAACTTTTCTCGCTCGTGCTTTCTTTCGCTTCGCCACTGTTTTTTTTTTTTCAGCAGCGAAGGAGTAAAGAATGAGTGACGGTCGCCGCGCCCAATAGCGAGATAGAAGGAGGAGGAGGCGGAGGCGAAGGGGCGGGGTTAAAGCGGTGGGCGGAACTTCCCACCTCCGCAAACAATAAAGACGCCATAACAACACGTTAACTCTTCGATGGCTGCGAATGACATGACGGGAAGCGAGTCGACGTTTTCTCACCTGTTGCTCGAGCTCTGATCTGATTACATGCAAATCCTATGTACATGTTCTGTATGCCTTCAGTGGCCATTTTATTAGATACAGCACTATAAATGACAAACTGGGATTAATGAGGCACATGAACGCCCCTTATTAATTCAGCTTTAAGAATTTGTTCTTCATTTTGGGTTAGGAGATCATTGCTAACAATACTAATTATTGAAGATTGAAGGTTTTTTTTGTGTAATCAGCCATAAAATAGTCAAACTTCACCTACTCACTCCCCATCTATACTGATTGATCCTGTGTACAGGGTCATGGGATGCATGCAGCCTATCTCAGGAGACCCCAGGTCAATAGCCAGGGTACACCCTGGACCAGGTGCCAATCTATTACAGGGCACACTCAGAGGAAACCCACAGAGCATGCACGGGTAGAACATGTAAACGCCATGCACACAGACCCTGGGGCAGGGATCGAACCCTCCTCCCTGGAGGTGCAAGGCGACAATGCGAATCATTATGCCACTGTGCTGCCCACATTGTTAAAGTTGATTGATTTAATATAAAAGAACAACAAAATAGAGTTAATTAAATAAAAAATATATATTTGATTAAAATATTAATAGGCGGCACCGTGGTGTAGCGGTCAGCATTGTCACCTTGCACCTCCAGGGGCCAGGTTCGATTCCCGTCTCTGTGTGCATGGAGTTTGCATGTTTTCCCTGTGCTTAGTGGGTTTCCTCCGGGTACTCCGGTTTCCTCCCACAGTCTAGAAATGTAGGTTAGGTTAATTGGCATTACCAAATTGTCATAGTGTGTAAATGAGTGTGTGTGTATGTGTCTGCCATGCGATGGATTGGCACTCTGTCCAGAGTGTACCCCACCTTGGGCCCTAAGTCTCCTGGGATATGCTCCAGGCCCCCTGTGACCCTGAATACAGGATTAAGTGGTATAGATGATGAGTGAGTAAAATATTAATATATCATCAACACCTGGCCAACAAAACAAATTGCACTCTAAGATTTAATTTAATCACCTTTAGCTTTGGGTGCAGCACACAATGTGGTGGCCAGTTCACATGTTCATGCTCCCAGAACCGTTCTTTTATAATATTTTATAAAGTCCTGGAATATGCCTGTGCTATCAGAGGGAAAAAACTCAAACATTTTTTCTAACATGTAACATTGATTAATGTGGTTAAAGTCACCTTTCTGTTGTTAAAGCTAATTTGAACTAACATTTGGGAGAGCAGAACCTGAAGCATTCCAGTATTTGCATTAAACCGATATCAAAATATCTTCTGCTTTTATGGCAAAGATAATCCTGTTTAAATTAATCCAACAACAAAAATTTATTTCAATTATCAAGTGTTTAAGATGAATTTTATAATTTAAAAAAATCCACAATTCTATTACTTTGAAGTTTCTATTTAGACCATTTTCATAAATTATGCCATAATAATGTGATTTACATTACTATCAATGTACATTTGTATCATAGTGCTGTGAAATGTGAATGAAAGAAAGCAGTTTCATTTAAAGAAATAATGAATTCTTCAGTCTTCTTCATGCATTCTTATTCTGTAAGCCCTTTCCTGGTCATGATTGAAATACCCCCTAGGTGGCATGCCAGTCCATTGTAAGACACCACAGACTCACACACACATTCACACACCCATTTACACCTAAGAGCTGAGCAGCCAAACCACCTGCTGAGACGTTTTGCAACTTTTATATAAAGGATTTCTAAGAACCACATAAGAAACTGAATCATACTTTTTTAAAAGAATTACAAAGTCTAGGAGATCATTTGCAAGAAGAAACCTGAAGCTTTTTACCAGCTGTAAAATCGTCACACTTAGTTGATTTAATATAAAAAAGCAACAGAGGAAAGGTCTTATTTTTAATACATCATCTACACTGTCTGGCTAAAAAATGTCTAAGGTTTCGTTGTCACTAACCCTAACCCCAGGGAGAACATATAAAACTATGAAGCTGTAAGATACCATACTGTAAGTTGTCCTCTTCAGACATTTTATGAACAATATACTGTATGAGCCAACTTTTCTTTAAATCTAAATTTATAAACAGTTCTCAACGTGGAAAGGGATCTCCAAGGCTCTGTGAAGCATAACCAAAGAGTCCATGATTGTTTTCAGTTTGCGTACACAGGTAGATAAAACCAGACAGTACAGTGATTTAGTGGTTAGCACTGACGCCTTGCATCTCCTGGGTCCTAGTTTGAGTCCCGCCTTGGGTCTGTGTGCATGGAGTTTGCATGTTCTCCCCGAGCTTGGTTATGTTTCCTCTGTGTGTTCCGGTTTCCTCCCACAGTCCAAAGACATGCAGATTAGACTAATTGGGATTTCCAAATTGCCCATAGTTTTTAATGAGAGTTTGAGTGTGTGTATGTGTGTGTACCCTGGAATGGATTGGCACCCTGTCTAGGGTGTACCTCACATTGTGCCCTAAGTCTGAGTGAGTGAGTGAGAAGGTGAATAAAACCATTTCCTGATAAGTATCAGCTTTAGACAGCACAGTCATTAAATTATTGCCAAGGATTATAAACAGCTTATTTGTCATTGTCCATGCAAGTTTGTTGAACGGATGCAAACGATTTTCTTTGAAGATGTTGTGCAATAATGCCATCTGCTGTTATACACAGGGAGAGTTTCACATGCTGAGAAAAACTAAAGTTTTAAACTGGACAACACAGTGTCCCTCAATGCGATGCACAATTATTGTATCTGTGTTGTATCAATATTATTGTATGTTTTTTAAAAGATACCGTGTATTCACGTTTGCAGTAGAAAGATGATATACTGTAGATATTAAAGGAAACCTATCACACGCAAAATCCATTTTTATTTTTATACATTTTGATGTAAGAAAAAAAAACATTCCCTGCTTTTTTTCCCCTTCTTTTCCATATATTTCTCTATTGGCTGGAGCTTAAACACAGCATTAAGACTTTGCCCTAATGTGACATCATATAAGAAAATCCCTTCGTCCAGCTTGTTGCTCAGGTCTGCTGTTGTCTGGAGAGCATTGCTAACAAGTTGCTCATTTACATAAACAATAACATGGCACCTTTGTAGCCAGAGTAAAATAAAGGAAGTTTGCAGTGTAAATATGCATTATGTGAAAGGTATTTCAGCTGAACACACACACACACACACACACACACACACACACACACACACACTGAGACCCACATTAACTTGTTAAATAAATTCTTAAATATGGTACCTTTAAAGGTGGCCTCTCTGCACCATTTGGATGATTGACATGATGTTCATACATTAAGAGAACTAATGTATGTCCCCACCTCAGGAAACTTTTCACTATTTCAGGGGCTTTTTCAGAAACTCAAAAAACATGAAAGGACCAACTGGGTCACATCCAGGCTAACATGTTTCCTGCTGCATAACACACTCGCATGAAAGCATTACCTGTCCTCTTTTGCATACATCCCCATGCTGGGCCAGTGGGACTGGGATTCAGAGAGGAGCATGAATTTTGCACATTTTGCACCACTCAGTCCTGTATCATTTTGAGTACCTGGATTGTAATTCCTGCTAAAGGAATCGCACAAACAGACATCACACAAACACAATTAAGCAATATTACATGAGAGGGAGTGCTGTTGTACTGATATCAGCACTGCTCTGGGGTCGTAACACAAGGGCGCAGCCTGAGTAGTGTAGATATGACAACTGTGCTGATATTCAGTACAACAGCATGACCTCGAGTGTGATATTGCCTTTATACAACAGTTCTACACACCCCATTTCTTATCAACAGATTTTGATTCGTTTATTTACCCAGTTATTTTGCTCCACCAACATGCAACACAGTTGCTGACTGACAGTTAGTGTAAGGAACAGGGATGAAAGTAGTTTTAAATTTTTAACGGTACTATGTAGCCAAAAGGTGTGGAGAATAAACCGTGGAGCTGGTGGACAGTCCTTTTAGTTTAAAGATTTAGTTTAGATTCCCACTTATTCCACTTATATCAGCTAACTCATGCGTTGAATCAGAAATAGCGTTAAGGAGAAACTAGCGCTCTAGGTAGAGTGTATAAGCCCTTGTTTCACACACCAAGAAACCAAAAAATTCAATTCAATTCAATTATATTTATATAGCGCTTATATCAATGGCCATTGTCTCAAAGAAGCTTCACAAAATTAAAAGAAGATCATGTAAATTTGTACAAGATGCAAGAAAAATATGTATAAATCATAATACTCTGATGGAGTCCAGTTCGGCACCAGGATAAGTCAGACAGGTGCAGAGGGCGGAGCGGGTCTGGAGAATCTTTCAGAAGAAAAACCATCCTGTAACTCTGTGACTGGTGCCAAAGGTGTCTCAACAACAACAAAAATTCTTATGGTCTGAGATTCCTCCGAGTGCCATTTGGCAAACTCCAGGCGCCTGGCATGTGCCTTTTACTGGGGAGTGGCTTTCGTCTGGACACTCTACCCTGCAGGACTGATTGATGGAGTGCTGCAGAGATGGGTGTTCTTCTGGAAGGTTCTCCTCTCTCCAAAGAGAAACACTGGAGCTCTATCAGAGGTTCTTGGTCACCTTCCTGACTAAGACTCTTTCTCCTCCAGTCGCTCACTTGGGTCAGACGGCCCGCTCTAGGGAAAATCCTGGTGGTTCCAAACTTCTTCCATTTACAGATGATGGAGGCCACTGTGCTCATCTGGACCCTCATCAATGCTGCAGACATTTTTCTGTGCCCTTCCCCAGATCTGTGAGGTTTACAGACAATTCCTTGGACTTTTTGACTTGGTTTGTGCTCTGACATGCACTGTTAACTGTGGGGCATTATACAGAGTTGTAGAAACATCTCAAGGATGATCAGTGGAAACAGGATGCATCTAAGCTCAATTTTGAGTGTCATGGCAAAGACTGTGAATACTTACTGTATGTGCATGTGATTTTTTGATTCTTTTATTTTTTTAATTCTTTTAACAGTACTGCAGCATAAAGATTTTAATCAACACATGTTTTTTTTTAACATTACCAGACTGCTATAGATAAACCTGAATTAAATGCACACAGTGTCTCTTAATGTTGGTTTCCTTTTAGTTCGGAATGTGATTCGGTGGAACTGCATTTCAACACTAGGTTTATGTATCAGTCCTGCAGCTGTAGCAAGTTTAGGTAATTATTAACAGAGATAAAAATTCGTACCCCTTCATGGTCACCGCTCTCAATGTCAAAATAAGCTCCAGCATTCCGGACTGACAGGGCCACTCGTTTCTTTGCACACTTATCGAATTACGAAAGTGAAGGACGGCTTTTCTGTCAAGGCCACGGATATGAGAGAGGTACAGTAGGAATCTTCTCCTGTCAACCTGAAAGTGATTTGATTGGATATTATGTGGGTTTTCGGAATGTTATGTAGCTCACACACAGTTTCGGGTTTTAACATGCAATGCCTTAAAGCTTTTCGCTCTTGTTTTTATAAAATATTTTTTTCATCGTGGCAGTCATGAGAGATGCTTAAGATCACCTACAGATGGACGTGCAGGTTACGTGCAACGGCTCCAGCATTGAATGTGGTAACCGTGCCCGCTACATTACCCGACATTTGAAAAATCACTACATTCAAATCAGACAGGGAAACGATTCAGAGTTAAGTTCACTAGATGTCAGTGTGGATAAATGGGAGCTTAATGATACTGGGATATGTGAAGCCAAATGTTTCTATAATGTTCAAAAGGTATTGTGATTTAATACTTTAATAAAAGATATGTCCATCATTTTTCGACATAACCTTCCTGCTTTTTTTAATACACATCTGTAGATTTTTTTTTTCGTTTAGTTTTATGAAGTATGCAATTTAAGGCATGTTTATTTATGTAGTTAACATACTGTATATTGCATAAATGAAAAAAAGTGTTCTAAAGAAATTAGAACAGAAAGTATTGAAATAAACACGCAAAGTGTGTGTGTGTGTGTGTGTGCGTGTGCGTGTGTGTGTGTGTGTGTGTGTGCAGGTCAGTTAGCACTCATTATCATCCCCAGTCTTCTGGCCTTCAGCACACTGACCATCATATCTGGGATAATATGGGGCTTCTTGAAAAACAAATCGTCACTTCTGAACTCCTCTGCACTCTCTTCTGATCAAAAGGGTAAAACTTAATGTATAAAACTTGATGTATGCTGATGTAAGATAATTACATTCTAAAACTAGCTTGATCAAAAACCTCGTGATTGAGATACAGTGGAACCTCGGATTGCGAGTAACGTGGTTTACGAGTGTTCCGCAAACCGAGCAAAGATTTTTAATACATTTTTAATCGGAAACCGAGCAAGTATTAAGTTACGTTTACACTGTCAGTTAAATGTGACCCAATTCCGATTTTTTGCTCATATGTGACACATATCAGATATTTTTTATGTCCGTGTAAACAGGGAAAAACCGCAGGCATTCCGATATTTCTATATCGGTTTCAGGCCTCCTTCATATGTGGAAATAAATCCGATATAAATCAGATATGTGCTAATGTGATTGTCGTGTAAACAGACAAAGGTAAGGTGCTGGTTCATTTGTTATTTTTTCTTTTTTACTTTACAGCAGTGATTCCGTTAGTATGCACACGCGAGTATCATTAGAGAGATTTCTTTTTTTCCCTGTTAAAACAGTGTTTGCATTGTGTATGTTAGTTGTGAAACTTAAAAAGCGAGGTGTGGGAGGGAGGAGGAGTTGTACTGTTTAAGACGAGGCAAGGGGCTAATTCCACACACACACACACAAATACACGGCGCACCTGGGCGCACAAAAGGATACACTTAACTATCTAGATTTATTTTTACTTTTTTTATGTTAAGTGAAGGTTAATTTGTTTTATTTTTACTTTATATGTTGTATTAATTATTTTTATGTATTTATTGTTTTGGGCTGTAGAACGAATAATTTGAGTTTTCATTATTTCTTATGGCAAAATTAAATTTGGTTTACGAGTATTTTTGAATACGAGCCCACTTCCGGAACAAATTATGCTCGTAATCCAAGGTTCCACTGTAATAGTATTTAGTAATATTTATCAGAAACACCTACGCATTATGTTGCACTGCTGCTTAGTTGCATAACCCACTCTCACTCTCCTGCTCTGGATTAGAGTTTTCTACAGTTCTGATTCTATCAGCAGGTCCTAAACCTGGACACAGTGCTCTGAGCTCATGGGAAATGCCCGCTCAGTGCATCCTGGAGGAGGTGCAGTTCCTGAAAAATGGCCGCTATGGGGCTACCTGCATGGGCCAGCTGAAACAAGATGGAGTTGCCACGGCTGTGATAATTAAAATGTTAAAAGGTAAAGTCCAATACCTGTGCAAAAATAAGTCACCATTTCAGAAGGGTCAAATTATTGGGCTTCATCAAGCAAAGGACTTTGGAAATGACTGGAACTGGGTTAAGTTGGGTTACTTTCAACATATTATCAAAACCTTTGTGGAAGACATGTGGTGGGAAAAACAAATCAGGAATCGAGATCATTTAACGCTTGGTGAATTTGCTTGGTGTTAAAAAAAAATGACACAGTATGATGAGAACATTTAGGGAGCATAAACATTAGACTTTGAAGCAATGGAAAAGGGTCATGTGGTCTGATGAGTCCAGATTGACCCTCTTCCAAAGCGATGGATGCATCAGAGTAAGAAGAGAAGCGCAAGAATCAATACACCCATCATGCAAAGTGCATACAGTACTCTGGAGGCAGGGTTATGATCTGGGGTTACTTCAGTTGTTCAGGTCTAGACTAAGCAACGTCATGTGACAATAAAATGAAGTCAGCTGACGACCTGAATGTACTGAATGATCTGGCTATCACGTCTACAGAGTTTTTCTTCTTTGACAGCACGGCCATATTCCAGGACTCCTGTGAAAGACAGTCATGGTTCATGGGAGCATGAGGAATGATTTTCACACATGAAAAAGACAACAAATCAACAAATCAAGAACATGAACACGTTTTTGTTCAGTAAGAGAAAAAGGTGGCATGGTGGTGCAGTGAGTGGTGTTATTGCCTCACAACTCCAAGGTGCCTGGTTCAAGCCAGATATCGGTTCTTTCACACTTTCTCTATGTGTTCATCTGATTTTCTTGTGGATTATCAGTTTCTAAGCATGTGTGTGGGTGAATTGTTGATTTTAATGTTGTTTTCGAGAAGAAGAACACTGAGAACTACAAATCAACATGATGGCACACAATATCTACGTTTACACGGACAATTTCTTCATTCACTCACTCACCGTCTATACCGCTTTATCAGGAATGTATGGCCAGAAATCGAACCCGGACCCTAGAGGTGCAAGGTGACAGTGCTAACCACTACACCACAGTGCCGCCTACAATTTTTTCAATCCAATTGAACTGAGCTGCTTAAGTGTTTTTCTCAGATTTCCAGGTTAGGTTTGGCCTCCCAGGTTTTCTGATGAATCCCACCTTCTGCATTATGATAGGTTACAACATTTCAGCCAAATATTTGATTGGTTGTATTATGTATGATAAGGTGAGCCAATCAGTGGCTCTTCTTCAGCCAGAGATCCAGTGGATGAAATTCCAAAATCAAAGCAGTTGTGCTTCATAGACTACATTGATGAGAAATGAAAGCAAATTTTCCTTCCAACAGCTCTGCACATCAACTTGTTGACATGCCGAATTTGTTGTTTTTTAAAATTTTATTTAGCAAGTCAACGTTGGCCAAGATGGTAAAGGATGTTATTACACTTGCAGATTAGCCCCAGGTGTAAATGAGTGTGAGCAGTGGACTGTCCCATACAAAGTTTACTTAGTCTTATGCAAAAGTTTAGGCACCCCTTGATAAATGGGGTGAAATGGAAGAAATGTACAATATTTTCAGTAAGCGTTGGTGCATAGTTACTTTTTATGTCATGAACTGAACAAAGATAAAAAATAAAAACATTATTATGGCACTGTGAAAAAGTTTGGGCACCCTAAGAGTACCAATCACCAAAATCTGTTATTTACCAAGGGGTGCCTAAACTTTTGCATAAGACTGTATTCCCGTCTCACCTATATTTCCCTGAATAGGCTCCGGATCCACTACAACCTTGACCAGGATAAAGCTTTTTTTGTGTGCAGTAAACAAGTGTAGAGGACGTACCACAGTTTTAGATATTTGACAGGGTGTTTGTTTGGTGTAGTAGGTTGAGCAGGGTTGTCATCTTTCATCGAATCCCAATTCATTTGAAGGTTTACTGTCTCCTTGTGGTTGGTAATTGGAATAATACACGAGTTGAGAGTGTGTCAGTGCTTCCCTGTCCTCTATATCAATATCAACTTTATTAAAATCACCTGTACACCAGATAGTCACACAATCATGCAACCTTTTTAATGTGTGTGTATGTGTGAGAGATGTCTGTGTGTGCGTGTTAACATTTGAGATGCGTGTAAAGTGGGCCGCAGATGCTGAAAAATAAGCATCAAACTATAAAAATCCCTCTACAATTTTGCGTCCTCAATGTCTTTATATCACATCGGCCCGGTTTGGTGGTGATGGTATAAATCCCCTAGGAGGAGTATATCAAAATCCATCGGGTGCGTTTTACGAACGACCCAAAATCACTGACTTTCTGTTGAGTTGAGCCCAGGACATGCAGTGCGAAAGTTGTTCATGAGCTCTAAATGTGTACCGGGTTTCATACAGTATGCATACGTGCAAGTGTGTACAGTATGAGCTCTCTTGTGAGGGCCCCTGAGGGCCCCATGCTACGCCTGTGTCCCAGACTCTCAGGCATCCGAATGGGAGCAGATTGCAACCTGTCTGCCAATTTTCCCCCAAAAAGCCCAAAAGGATGGGGAAGAAAAACAAGAGGGTCTTGCGCACTCTATAGTGCTTGGGCCCTAAATACAGTGCACACTAAAATTAAGTAAGTTTAATTAAGTAGTTGCAGTTGAAATAGTGTGCAGATCTCCTGATTTGAGAGATAACTTTGCATTGACATCCATGCATCTGTTACAGGAAGTTCAAACAGTCAGGAAGCAAAAGTGTTCGCGGAGTTGGCCCTGTTCTACTTAGCAGTTTGCAAACACGACAATCTGGTGCGAATGCTGTACTGCCAGACACGACGCTCTCCGATGTACTTGGTTTTCGAGAAGAGCACTCCTGGAAACCTGCTGCATTTCTTATGGAGCCTTCGACAGGTAAGAATTGGCAGCAGTAAATACTACATTATTTAAAGGAAATATTACACTATATACAGTACAGACCAAAAGTTTGGACACACCTTCTCATTCAAAGAGGTTGAATTTGTATTATGGCAAGAAAAAAGCAGCTAAGTAAAGAAAGACGAGTGGCCATCATTACTTTAAGAAATGAAGGTAGTCAGTCCGAAAAATTGGGAAAACTTTGAAAGTGTCCCCAAGTGCAGTCACAAAGACCATCAAGTGCTACAAAGAAACTGGCTGACATGCGGACCGCCCCAGGAAAGGAAGACCAAGAGTCACCTCTGCTGCGGAGGAGAAGTTCATCCGAGTCACCAGCCTCAGAAATCGGCGGTTAACAGCAGCTCAGATCAGAGAGCAGGTCAATGCCACACAGAGTTCTAGCAGCAGACACATCTCTAGAACAACTGTTAAGAGGAGACTGTGTGAATCAGACCTTCATGCTAGAATATCTGCTAGGAAACCACTGCTAAGGACAGACAACAAGCAGAAGAGACGCGTTTAGGCTAAAGAACACAATAAAGAACACAATAAAGAACACAATAAAGAAAACTCGCTGAATGAGAAGGTGTGTCCAAACTTTTGGTCTGTACTGTATATACTATATTTTTTAAAGTAAAAACGTACTGATTTCCAACACACAGGGTGGACATGGGACGTGCCATCAAGAACAGCCTTTTTCAGAGAGATCTGTGTATTTAGTGGCTAAGCAGGTGGCAACCGGTCTGGTAAATGTTTTGCAACAATAGAAACGTATGCAATTTGGATTTTTCATGTGTGATATTTTGTACAATATTGTCTAAAATGCTTTTCGTGCCTCAGGACTACCTGCTGTCAGAGCACAGGATTGTGCACGGAAACGTCACCGCACGGAGCATGCTGATCGGCCACGGGCTCCTGGTGAAAGTGTCCGGATTGGCCGTGGCTTTCGAGTCGAGGCAGACAGAAACAGAGACGGAGACGGTGGGAAAAGAAGGGACGACCGGAGCGCCTTTGAAGTGGCAGGCACCAGAGAGACTTCTCAGACTTCCTGTTACAGCCAGGAGCGATGTGTGAGTCTTGCAGCATACTTTATCTGTGTAAGGGTTGGAGGGTTCCATCATATATGCTGTAACATTATTATTTAAAAATGTATATTTGATTCTACGAAGAAAAAAAATATATATATATATTTAATATTTCAACATTGCTCCATGTAACCTATTCCAATTTGATGTTTCAGGTGGTCCTTCGGGGTCTTCCTCTATGAGTTGATAACTTTGGGTAAGATACTTCATTTGACCTTTATTTTTTACTGATTATACAGTATACAGTATGTGCACTCCTGAGCATCACACCCATGTTCTTTAAGCATCGTACTCCAAATCTAGTCCCCCTTTGCAGTTAAAATCATCTGTGCTCTTCTTGGAAGGCTTTCCACTAGGTTTTGGAGTATATCAGGGGGATTTGTGATCATTCAGGTACAGGAGAGTTAGTGAGACCAGCCATTAATGTTGCATGAGGAGGTCTGGGGTGCAATCAGTGTTCCGATTCATCCCAAAGGTGTTTAGTGGGGTTGAGGTCAGGGTTCTGTGCAAAACATTCAGGTTCTTCCAGTTCTTCCAAATTTGGCAAACAAAATTTTTTATGCAGTTGGCTTTGTGCTCAGGAACAAGTTTGAGCCTCTTAGTTTCATTAAAGAGTGAATTATAACGCTACAGCACACAAAGGCATTCTGTACAAATGTGTGATTCCAAATTGGTGTCAACAGTTTGGGGAAGGCTTACAAATGGCTAGGATGGTCAAGTGTCCACATAGTGTACTTGCATTGTTGTTAGTCTTTCGGCTGCTCCCCTTAAGGAGTCACCACAGCGGACCATCTGATCCGCACAACAGCTTGGCCCAGATGCCCTTCCTGACAAAACTCCCCCATTGATTTTATCCAGGCTTGGGACCGGCAATGCAAGCAGTGGCTGTATGTAGTATGGGGTGTGGTAACCACCAGCGGCGGGGCTCGAACCTGGATCCTCAGCTACCCAAACCAACAGCTTAGAGCAGGGGTGGGCAAACTTTTTGATTTGTGGGCCACATTGTGTACTAACATTTGACAAAGGGGCCGGAACAGGAGCAGATAGATGGCATGCTTTGGTCAAAGGGTAAAGTGCAAACGTGGAGTAATAGGCCTACGCTTCACCTCAACAAAGCCAATATATCTAGATTGCCCATTTAGTGAGGAAACATCAGAATTACAAGGGAAATAAAACATTAACAAGGTTCATTTATTACAATTTTTCAAGTTTGGCGGGCCGAATCAAAACGTTAAACAGGCCGCATGTGGCCCCCGGGCCTTAGTTTGCCCATGCCTGGCATAGAGCCTTAGCCGTCTGAGCCGCCACGCCTCACATAGTGTACTGGCTATATATTGTAAATGTGACAGTCTGACAAAACCGAGAATCTGTATCAGGTAAAAGATAAAGAATCTACAATCTTCACCAAACTCTACAGTCATGAGTGGTAAAAACAGTCAACAAAAAAAGTCTAAAGCTGTTGGAGTGAACGGGAAATTAATGCTAATCAAGTCACTTTGTGGTTGGATTCCTGCTGTTCAAATGTCTGCACTGCAGGTTGGGGCCTCAGGCTGTGTTATCCAGCACATTTCATTGATGCTCAATCGGATTGGGATCTGAGAAGTTTGGAGGCTGGGTTTCAGTGGCCTTGGGCTCTTTGCCTGCTGGCCCTGTGCATGGCAGGCTGTGATACACTTTGTGTTCTGGTGCCTTTTTATCACGGGTTGTGCCGACTTGTTTTGCCGATTTGTGATGCATTGACTTTTGTGGAATCGGACCAGACAGGCTGGACTTTGGGCACCGTAAGCATGGATGACCCTGAGGTGCTAAAGTTACTTTCTTTACTTGTATGTAATTGATAATTAACCTTAATGTGTTAATGTTTTGTGATGTTATACTAATATCATAATGGTATGGCTCATCAATGTAGATGTACAGGTATTACTCAGCAATAATTAACCCAGGTTATCATGAACAGTGATCAGTCATGTAAGTCTGTGTCTGTAAGTGTGCAAACAATAATGTGCTGAAAGATCTCTCATAGGTAATTTTTTTATACCTCCTTTTATAATCACTCCTTCTCTAAACGTGCTACCCCTCCAGACAATCCAGGGAGAAAGGCTCTTCTCACATGAGGTCACAATAGGGGGAAATCTAATCGCCTTGTTTAATCTTCATCCAATACAATTCATCCAATACATAGACTGGAGACCCGTTTGATGGTCTAAAAACTGACTAAAGTGCACAGTAATTCCCATTTAAAGTCATACTCATGGAGTGCTTTCATGTTTTTTCAACAAGGTGCTCCTCCGTTTCCTGAACTGGAACCATCAGAGACGTTTCTCCAAACTTTGTCCAATTATAAGCTAAAAAGGCCTTCAAACTGCGGAGGGGCACTGTGAGTCAAATCAAGAAGAAAACTTGCAGTTCACTGTGATCAGCGATGTTGCTGAAAGAGCTTGTCGTTGTCTCCTCCAGGTTTGACCTCATGAAGTACTGCTGCATGTGGAATTTTAAGGATCGCCCAGCTTATTCTGCAATCATCAAACTGCTGGAGTCGTACATCCACCTGGCTGATACTAAACCCCTCAGCGTGACAGAACACATGGATATTTCCGAATACAGAAGGAAGGCGGGGGTTCCACCTTAAGCGTCAGAGTAGGAGCATGCAGTATTAGGCTAAAAGTAATCCCAGTCTCCATGTTATTTAAGTGTAGCTATTCAGACACAGGTTACGCAGCTGCTCAAATCAATTTTCTATAAAAGCATCTTATGTCATGGTACTATAATACTATAAATTACTACCTTTAAACACCAGTGTTTGCATTACCAGCTGATAACATACTGTAGTGAGACTAAAGAGCAAAGTGTAATATAATTTAACATTCAGTACTGTGCAAATCTCCAGAGTCACCGCTCATTTATTCATTTTTTTCCCCCTCCACAGAGACAGACTTTCTTATCGTATAACGTAGTCTTGAGGAATAGTTCTCCAGGCTTCCTGAACGACTTTTTTAGCTCTCATTTCCAGCCCAGTCCCTGTACCTGACCAGACTCAGAGAAATGATTTTGGTTTATTAAGACACGCAGTGACTTATGAATCATGAACCAGTGAGAAACAGGTGCAGATGATGCCAGATGATCAGGCTGATGATTAGGATACTGGTGATGCTGACTGCTGAGTGGATGGAACAGATGAGAGGGGAAACAAGGTTGTTATTATGCTATTATTTTATTGCATATTTTCTTCCCCATGATCAGCAGATTTGCCTTTCACCTTCATTGTTCAGAAGTTTATTGAATAGCACTTGATCCAACACAAGATATTATTTTACTTGAAGAGAAAAAAAAATCTGTACTCTAGTGTTACAGCCATTAGCTACTAAATCAAGTCATAAAATTATAACACATATGTGTAGTAAGCTCCCCACCCTCTAAACACAAACTTTTTTTTTTTTCATAAACATTGGTGTGTCTTGATTTAAAATCCTGCAATGTCTTCAGATGTGCTTTATTAATTCCAAAGGGAAATTGTAAATTAAACAGGGAAAATAACAACCGTCTCGTGCACTATGAAATGACTAATGCTATTTATTAATTCTTTAATGTTGTAATTATTTATGACTTTAATGTTATCTTTAAATGACATTGTCACATGTGTGTTTGTAGCCCAGAACATGAAATCGGTGTGACACTTTGTGGTTCATCATAATGTCAGTCAGCAGCACTTCGTTCTTATCAGTTACGCTGATATCGCACAAAAAAAAAAAAAAAATTAGGTTATGTTAAAAAAGTTTAGGCAAGCTCTGGTTTAGACAAACTCCGCCCACATGTGCCGTTCTCATACAACTCTTAGAACTCATACCTGTTCTGTGTAGACGGCTGAATATAAATGTGCGCTGTTTTCCTAACGAGTCTTCACTACGAAGGCCTGCAGTCTTAAATGAACATTACACAACAAAGAAAAGTGTTTTTATCCGCCTTTCATTATTTAAAATTAATATCATCATAATCTAGAAATTAGATCGATTGACATTAGCAAGCATTAACATTCATCATACTGCAGTGGCTTTTATTTTATTATGTATCACTGCCTACATATCAAAGCAGATCCAGAGGCACTGGTGGTAAAAATAATTTCAATCATGAATAATTAAATTCCCTTGATTAATAAAATACACCTTTAAAAACCTGATTGGATTTTTAAAAATGCCAGTTTTAGTTTTAGTTTTCCTATAAAGAATATCTGAGCATTTCCCATGCTCCTGTTCTGTTTCCCTTTAAATAAACTATCCAATCTAGCAACATGTCACTGGGATATATCTCAATTGTGGTACATATATACAAGATGTTGTTCTTCATGAAATAAAATTCACCAAAAAATAACAGCACTCCACAGCAGCTGTGATGAAACCCTCATAACATTTCAAGAGCAACATATGGATCAGATCAGAGAGCTCGGGGAACACGACAGGTAACGTTTACTCAACCACTAAAAGTTTCACAGTCAGACTTTTGTTTACAAACTGATTTTAGTGAAATGACTTCATAGACAACCCAGACGTCCTGATTTCATCACGGCATCCCAAAGTTCATCACCTTACGCATAGGATATCCAGTAGTAGAGTTTTTGGGATAAAGCAGGGATTTACTGTAAACTCCGAGGCAGAGGCTTCTGTTGGGCAACGTGAGCTTTCATTAAGCCTGGTCTGTCAGACTGGGGGATAACACATCGTAGCCTTTTAAACTTTGCAGCTCCATAAGGACATTGGGAACAAAATGTAGGAGACTGACCATAGTAGATAGTACAGACAGACAGGAGGGAATGAAGAGCAGAAGACCATAATAATACCTGGAGGAAAAAAATAAACAACAAGAACAAATTATACAGTATATAGCAGTGTGTCTGCTTTAAGCTGGATATTACTGTTATTATTATTATTATTATTATTATTATTATTATTATTATTATTATTATCAGCTGTTTCCATAAATCACCTTAATACAAAAGTCTTACTTCAATTGATTAATAATTTGTCAATGAATTATAGCTATAAATCTCTGCACCTTCAATCAACAGAACATATTATTGTATTTCCAAGCTGCAATAATTAATAGACCTCCTTGTTTTTGAATTTTGCAAACATCCTATTTCACAACCAGGTACACGACATCAGGTGGCATAGTGGCTTAATGGTTACCACTGTACATTGCCTTGCACCTCCAGGATCCAAAGACATTCAGAGTAAGCTAATTGGTGTTCCCGAATTGCCTATAGTATGTGAGTGTGCGTACAGTATATGTGTGTGCCCTGCGATAGACTGGCACCCTGTTCAGGGTGAACCCCGAATTGTGCTTTAAGTCTCCTGGGCTAGGCTCCAAGCCCCCTGCGACCCTGAATACAGGATTAACCGGTATAGACGATGGGAGAATAACATCTAGCCCTGCCCCTTTTTTCTGTAGTTAAGCCAAGAAAAAACTCCATAGAATCCGAGTGAAAAATTTGTATTTAAATAGTTAGATTTTTTTTGGTGTATTACTGTCCATCATTGTTAACGGCTTGTTTTATGGATGGACAACATGTGGTCATTGATTTAAACTGGGTACATTTGAAGCTGGCTCACATTGGTCATTCCTCATGCTGGGATATACAGTCCACTTATCAGCCACACCATGCTAGTACTGGATTGGACCGAATTTTACCTTTAGAACTCCATTAAGTATTTGTGGCACGGATGCTGGAAACATTCATTAGAGGTTCTGCATCATATTGTCATGAGAGCTTAATTTATTTGGCTGCACATCCAATGAACTCAGTGTCCCGTTCAAGAACCAGGCTGATATGATTTTAGCTTTGCGACATGTTGTCCTACAGTATGCTGTGGTCATAAAAGGATAGATATGGTCAGCAACATCCCTCGGGTAGACTAGCATTTAAACAATGCTCATTTGGTACAAAAGGGCCTAACGTATGACAAAAACATATTTCCACACCATTACACCACCAGCAGCCTGAACTATGGATACAAGACAGGATGGATCCATGCTTTCATGATATTTATGGCAAATCCTGGCGCCACCATCTAAATGTTGCAGCAGAAATCGAGACACATCACACCTGGGCAACCTTATTTTTTATTGTCCAGGTGTGGTGAGCCCATATGCATTGTAGACCCAGTTTCCTGTTCTTAGCTGCCATGGGGTGGTACTCGGTGTGGTCTTCTGCTGCTGTAGCCCATCTGCTTCAAGGTTCAACATGCTGTTCGTACTTTACCTCATTTGTAATGAGGTGTTATTTGAGTAACTGTTGCCTATGTATCAGCTTGAACCAGTCTGGCCTTTCTCCTCCGACCTCTGGCATCAACAAGGCTTTTTCACCCAGAGAACTGCCACTCACTGGATATTTCCTTTTTTTTTACAGACCATTCTGTGTAAACCCTAGAGATAGTTGTGTGTGAAAATCCCAGTAGGTCAACAGTTTTGGAAATACTAGGTCAGAACCAGCCCATTTGGCACAAACAACCACCATGCTATGGTCAAGGTCACTTAAATCACATTTTTTCCCCATTCTGAACTTCAGCAGATCGTCTTGGTCATGTCTACATGCCTAAATGTTGCTGCCATTTTTTGTAAGTCATAGGATACAAGGATACAACCGTCTGACAAATGCCTAAATGTAAATGTTAATCTCATTTGATTGACTAATAAAATTTGTATTGACGTGCGATTAAACTGGCGTACTTAATAAGGTGGTCGGTGAGGGTAGATAGTCATTATATATATTACCTAATGTGATCCCAGTTTTACAATATTAATGAATATGTAAAATCCAAAACTGCAGCTGCATGAGTTGGACAAGTATGTTAATGTTTTACTCTTGTCAGAAAAATGTCCCAAATCCATCACATTAAAGTAATAATAATAATAATAATAATACAGTACATAGTCAAAAAAAGGTTGCCCACTCTAATACTTCAATTGACCACCATTATATTTGATTACAGCGTTGATTATGTGGAGGCCAATTCATCTTTGTATATGGTTCCTCATGCACCCCAGACCACTCCTCCACCACTAGAGGGCCTCAAAATTGCCATTTTGGCTCCACTTTCTCACACTAGTCATGAACTCCACTCAAATACCCTACAGTAGATTGCCAAAAGTTGAGTAACATCCAATTCTTAATCCATAGGGTTTAATATGATGTTGGCCCACCCTTTGCAGCTACAGTATAAAAGCTTCAACTCTTCTGCGAAGGCATTCCACAAGGTTTCGGAGTGTGTTTATGGGAATTTGTGACAGTTCTTCCAAAAGTGCATTTGTGAGGTCAGACACTGATGTTGGACGAGAAGGCCTGGCTCGCGGTCTCCGCTCTAATTCACCCCAAAGGTGTTCTATCAAAGCTGAGGTCAGGACTTTGCACAGGACAGTCAAATTGTTCTACACCAAACTCGCTCATGCATGTCTTTATGGACCTTGCTTTGGGGTTGCTTTTCAGGAGTTGGGTTCGACCCCTTATTTCTAGTGAAAGGTTATCTTACTGCTTAAGCATACAGTACCAAGACATGACTTTCAGGCTCCCAACTTTGAGGACGGCCCCTTCCTGTTCCAACATAACTGCACACCAGTGCACAAAGCAAGGTCCATAGAGACATGGAGTTTTGTGTGGAAGAATTGACTGACCTGCAACCTGATAGAACACCTTTAGGATGAATTAAAAGGGAAACTGCGAGCCAGGCCTTCTCGTCCAACATCAATGTCTGACCTCACAAATGCACTTCTGGAAGAATGGTCAAAAATTCCCATAAACACGCTCCTAAACCTTGTGGAAAGCCTTCCCCGAAAAGTTGAAGCTGTTCTAGCTGCAAAGCTATTAAACCCTATGGATTAAGATTTGGATGTGACTCAAGTTCATATTGTATGCATGTGAAGGCAGGTAAGTGAATACTTTTATGTACGTGTGCACTGTATACGGTCATTATGGTTGTTATATTAGTGCCCTCTTCAGGACTGTTAGACCAAAACATTTACACCCACCTACTATGACAGAGACTACTTATTGTGTTCCTATATCGTATTATCCTGTATAATCCTGTATAGTATGTTGGGTTACAAAATGAGGAAAATAGCAAACAGCTAAGTTTAATTATTAAACAGGAGAGGCTAGGGAGTGTTTGTAGCAGGGGGTTTCCAGGATCTCTTGAGACTTTTTCCACTGCTCGATTAAACATTAAACAGTTAATCTCGGCTTAAAAACAAACCGAGGGTCCAAAACTTAGTGCAATGTTTAGTGACATCCAGTGTGAAATTCAGGAAAAGAGTTCTTAATTAATGCATGTATTTCGATAAGAGTGGATTGATTTCCGACAGTGTACCTAAATCTGCAAAAATCCCCAGACCTCACAGTATAGAGGACATGAGACTAAGGATAGAATTTGGATTATAGCAAATAGTTTGATAGTTTTTAATGTGAACACATGCCTATTTGAATCGGATGCTTATTTAAAAGAAAGGTGGAAAAAATATTACATATTAAAGTGTTTGTACCTCCAGCATAAATGACCTTTTTCCACGCCTGTGACTCTAACACCCGGTCATGAGGGTAAAGCGTCTGGCTCACCATGAAGAGGATCATGACTACGGCAGTGAGGCGGAGTACAGCCATGTTGCCTCCAGTCAGGAGAGACAGGCAGGCGAGAATGGCGGATGAGTAGATGCACGGCAGGCCGCGGTACATAAAAGGAATCCCTGCAAATGATAGCAAAAGAAAGTAATTCAGACAAATGATTTTCTTGCTATCAAAATGTATGGTTATGGAACTTTTTTTCCATAATGGATGGATGTGAAATTGACATATTTACATAGGGGCCTCTCTAATGGGAATCATCATCAAATCTTCAATGAGCTACAACAATTTTATATCCAGGTTACAAAGGGCAAGATTAATGGCTCATGATAAAAGAGTTGGTTTGTTAAGAGGTGCGACAGGATAATATTTCGTAGTACATGCATTTCAAAGGCCAGACTCTGTGCTACTCATGCAAGAGATCGATTTCTATTTTCAAAAGCTCGAAAAAATGTTCAGTTGTTTACTTTTCTTTATTTCTAGGCTTCTTATTTGACTGCTAACACAAACAATAAGCTACATTTGTGAGTTTCTGTAAAAGTGTGCATTTATTGCCAGACACCATTGATGTAAAAACTGACCAAAATCATTAAAAAATCTACGCACAGAACGTTCAGGATTATGGCTGACCCCACCCCTACTGTAGGTGTTTGTTTCCATGGCAGCCAATGCACTATAATGGCTGAACTGCATTATTGGAAAATGACTTTATCTTTTTTTAAAAAATAATTTATCATTGCCCTTCATGCCATGATGTCTCCATCATTAATTGTAAACCAGTACCTTGAAAGCACTACTATATGGAGGGAGGTATTCATTTGGGGGCGATATGCTGCTATTCATTTAAATACTGAACCTATTTGCTAAGAAATGGCAGGAAATGTCAAGTTTCCTCACCACTGGAGAAGAAACAAAGTCGAATAAACACGGACAGCACGTAGCACATGCACAGAATGTTATCCAGGATGTTGGGAGTCCTTAAGAGAAGCGACGTCGCTATTCCAAACGTTGTGAAATCAGCGAAATCATCCAGTTTGGCTCCTAAAACACAGAAAAAAAAGTGACTTGGACTGCATAGCCATCTTAGTTTACTTGTTGTGCCAGAATGACAATTTGAATTCCAATGATAAAAACGTATTGACAAGAATAGCAGGTGCATGCGGCAACTGCAGTCGTTAATCCTCTTATTGTAATCTATAAAGGCATAGTGTCACTTCAGCACCTCTGAGATTGAACGCACTTTGGCTGCGCCAGTTTCCAGGAAAATTTCCACATCCACCTCATACCACTTTACACCATCTGGGGAAGCGCGTGTTTTGGTCACTGTCACGTGAATGCACCAGGATTCCGATCTCAAGGTCAACCATTCCAGCAATGTCAAACATGCTGAGAGCCCGAAGCGCCGGGATAAAGGAGACAATTGCAGTCAAAGCCTGTTGAATTAGGCAGCCTAATTTTAAGTGATTGTTCGAGTGGGTAAAAAAAAGGGAGGTTGGAAGAGGGCGAAACAACACCTCATTGCACACATGAAAAGACACATATCACATCACAAAGCAAAAAAAAAAAGGTATGCACTGTGAGAGCAGCGGTGAGCTATTTCAGGCATCCATGCCGACGTGATCACAATCACATAGAGAATAGATTTGCCTTAGTTGTTTAGGCAAACAAAGTAAGGACAAATATGCCTGAAAATGGCTCAATGGATCAATTAAAATGTAATTTAGATATAAATACAGGACTGTGGATAAATTCGATGCAAATGATGATGTTACAAAGCAGAAATAGGAAATGAATCTCTGCCTCAGGTTGATCTTTGCTCCAACTTCGTAGTCGGTCTTAAGTGCTCCGTCCACTTACCTAATGCTGAGCAAGCGTTCAGTCGCCTGGCAACCGCACCATCTGCCAAATCCAGCAGGTAACCAATCAGCACCAGCCAACACGCCGCATAATGGTGTCTATGTAAGAGAAGGGTTTAGAAGTGAAAACGCAGCACAAACAGTGTTAGGAAACAACACCTTTTTTGAACTAATTTATCTTTGATTGAGTGACAACGTCAATTATTTGTTGTTGTAGTTATACCTCATTACTCAATGTCAGTTCATTGTTTGCTTCAACTTTAACCAGAAGTGCGCAAATAAACATCTCACCCATTGAGACTGCTGAGAATAGAGGCCATCCCCATGACCATGTTGGCAACGGACAAGGTGTTGGCGGCATTTTTGCGAGCAAACTCTTTGAGCTGGACCCAACTGGCCCGTTCGCTTAGAAACAGTTTGCTGGTGCGCTGGAAAAAGCCTGAGACCAAACAGGGGTAATGATTACACAGCGGCTGTTGTTGTGATACTGCAGTGAGATGAGCTTAAGGTACAAAGGTGTCAAGTCAGGCGCTAAGCTGATCCCAGATCATCGTTGGAGGTGATTTTAAAAAATAGGCACCTTCATTCACAGAAATAACTACAATGATCAAGCTAATCCTTTGACATAGAGGATTTGCACATTGTTGGAACATTCTCCACGAGTATTTCCCAAAGAAAAAAAAACAGTGGTGATTTTGTTTATTGGCCAAAAACCAACACGTCTTCTTTTTCTTGAAAAAAAAAAAGAAAAAGAATCTTTCATGTACAAATAAAAATCAGAAAATGATGAGTCATCTTTTTATCTTGCAGTCATGCCAACATGCTTGATGTGAAAAATAAAAAAACATTAACAAATCATATTTAAGGAGAAAAAACTGTTTTAAAAGCAGGTTAAGTGAAACAACAACAACAAAAAAATCCCAGCACATAAGAGAATGGCAAATCAGTAATGGAACTCTGGTTGTGTAAGACAAAACAGTTAAACCACTATAAGAACCAGCAAATTAATAAAACACCATTACAATTAGACTGCCTAGACTGTTGCACTCTCACGGAAAAGTAATCAACAAATTCTTACCAATCAAGGTGTGAGATTTTAACAGCGCTGTGATAAAATACACATTTTAAATTCTTTGTTCTGTCCTCAAAATTAGTCCCAAGGTCCGAATACCAAGTTATGTCAACATTCTTAGCTGTATTAGCGAATAACGAGGGGGTGTTCAAATCAAAGCGGAAGTTTTGATTGTGCAGAATAACAGAAGTCAGTTCTGTTAAAACTACCTCAGAGTTTCACTAGTGCTCGGATACCATCAACGTAGAAAGTTTTCTCAGTATGGTGGAGCCATGATTGAGCTGCACCGCCTGCTTCACATCTGAAACGCTGGCCTCCCAGGAACTCCCTTAATAGCCAAAACATGTGGAAATGGCTTGGAGCGCGGTCAGGGCTGTACAGGGGATGTGGCAACAATTCTCAGCTCCTTTAATGTGGAAGTTTTCTTGATAAATTATTGCGTGCAAAGTTCCAAAAGACAGATGCGTCTTGTTGGCGACAAGTTATCAGTTGATTTTCAGGGATCAGACGTTCCACTCGCTCGTTCATGGGGAGTACTGCTGTGGGCTCCGAGCCACCTCAGCTGGGATCGTCATTCATGGACCTTATTTACGACCTTCTTTAAAATGTTTAGACCGTTTAAAAAAGCTTACATCGTATTTTACTTGAAGTCTGCCTGAAAAAGGCCAAGCAGTTTAAACACCCTTGTACTTATAATGGACTTTTTTTCAGAACTCCAATTAAAAATAACACTCACAGTCAAAAAAACTGTTTCATCTACAGTGAAGAAAGTAGTAGGAAACTTTTGTCTTTCTTATTGAATATACATCCAGTGCATATATCCACTTTAAATTGATTTAAAACTTTATTTCAGTTTATTTAAGTGAAAGTATTATACAAGACTTTATTATAGGGGCATGTGTGTGGCCAAAGTAGGCCACAAAAACTCACAAGAAGCAAAGGTAAGATACACGTAGGCTCTCTGCATGGTGTTGTGTTATTTATTATATATACACTCACCTAAAGGATTATTAGGAACACCATACTAATACGGTGTTTGACCCCCTTTCGCCTTCAGAACTGCCTTAATGCTACGTGGCCTTGATTCAACAAGGTGCTGAAAGCATTCTTTAGAAACGTTGGCCCATATTGATAGGATAGCATCTTGCAGTTGATGGAGATTTGTGGGATGCACATCCAGGGCACGAAGCTCCCGTTCCACCACATACCAAAGATGCTCTGTTGGGTTGAGATCTGGTGACACTGGGGGCCATTTTAGTACAGTGAACTCATTGTCATGTTCAAGAAACCAATTTGAAATGATTCGAGCTTTGTGACATGGTGCATTATCCTGCTGGAACTAGCCATCAGAGGATGGGTACATGGTGGTCATAAAGGGATGGACATGGTCAGAAACAATGCTCAGGTAGGCCGTGGCATTTAAACGATGCCCAATTGGCACTAAGGGGCCTAAAGTTTGCCAAGAAAAGATTGCCCACACCATTACACCACCACCACCAGCCTGCACAGTGGTAACAAGGCATGATGGATCCATGTTCTCATTCTGTTTATGCCAAATTCTACCATTTGAATGTCTCAACAGAAATCGAGACTCATCAGACCAGGCAACATTTTTCCAGTCATCAACTGTCCAATTTTGGTGAGCTTATGCAAATTGTAGCCTCTTTTTCCTATTTGTAGTGGAGATGAGTGGTACCCGGTGGGGTCTTCTGCTGTTGTAGCACATCCGCCTCAAGGTTGTGGCTTTACAAATGCTTTGCTGCATACCTCGGTTGTAACGAGTGGTTATTTCAGTCAAAGTTGCTCTTCTATCATCTTGAATCAGTCGGCCCGTTCTCCTCTGACCTCTAGCATCAACAAGGCATTTTCGCCCACAGGACTGCCGCATAGTGGATGTTTTACCCTTTTCACACCATTCTTTGTAAACCCTAGAAATGGTTGTCCGTGAAAATCCCAGTAACTGAACAGATTGTGAAATACTCAGACCGGCCCGTCTGGCACCAACAACCATGTCACGCTCAAAACTGCTTAAATCACCTTTCTTTCCCATTCTGACATTCAGTTTGGAGTTCAGGAGATTGTCTTGACCAGGACCACACCCCTAAATGCATTGAAGCAACTGCCATGTGATTGGTTGATTAGATAGTTGCATTAATGAGAAATTGAACAGGTGTTCCTAATAATCCTTTAGGTGAGTGTATTCTGTATATTATTTTAAAATTTAATATACATTGACTACATTTTACTTTGTTGTCACCTCTGGGTCTAAAGTGTGGGAAAAACAAATAAAGGAGAAATATTAATGAAAACTTTTTACCGTGGTGGCAAAAAAAATGTAGTAGTAAAGACAATGGACAGACTAAGAAGAAGAAATCAAAATTCAACCAAAATTATGATGTGTGGTGTGTGGAGAGGAGCGAACAAATGAGGCTATGAAACTTTCGTAGTTAGTTGAGCACTTGAACACTAAACGTTGTACTCTGAAGAAAGCCAGTGGATTATTTTGAGAGGTGAAGATCTGAACATTTTAGAGTCAAAATAGCAAACACATTATCAGAACTGCACAAACAAGAACTTGGAGTACCTCAAAGAAGTATTTTATCTGTAACACTTTTTAGTATTAAAAAACATTGGCTCTGATGTTCTTTGTAGTCTATATGTAGATGATATCAAAATTTGCTACAGGAGCAAGAATATGATGACTATTGAGCGGAAAATCCAACAGAAGATAAACAAAATACAGTCTTGGTCAATGGAGAATGCCTTCAAGTTCGCACAGACAAAAACCGTCTGCATACATTTTTGTCAGCTTCGGCTACATAATGAACCAGAGTTATTTATGGACGGAAGCCAAATTAAAGTCGTTAAAGAGACTAAATTTCTAGACAGCAAACTACAGTATCTTTTATTCCACACATTAAACTGCATAAAGACTTAGACTGCATTAAACTTAAAAAAAAATGTTTCAAAGCCATGAATATTTTAAAGGTTTTATTCAAAACCAAATGGGGAGCAGACAGTTCAACTCTGATAAATATATATAGAACTTTGATTTGATCAAAACTGGATTATGGAAGTATAATTTGTGGTTCAGCCAGGAAATCAATACAGTCATGGCCAAAATTGGTACCCCTGAAATTTTGTCCAGCCCCCATTTTTGGAGTTTTGTGTGACATTATGTCAAATTAGCTTTTTTCCTCCCTTTTTTGTTTTGTTCCAATACACACATAGGGAAGAAACATGTGTTTAGCAAAACAGGTGTTAATGCAGTACTTTTCTGTGAGAAAATTTCAGGGGTGCCAACATTTTTGGCCATGACTGTACGCCTTCTGGACACTGTACATCATCAAGGCATACGACTGGCATTGCGGGGCATAAACTTTTAATATGACTGGCATAAACTTTTAATACTCGCCCGTAAATAGCCATTCATCAGGTGATTAAGCATCATTACTAACAATTAGAAAAAAATATTTTAAACATCTTATCTAGTTTTAATATTGAATAACAAAAATCACTCTCGCTATGAATATAGCCATAGAAGCTGGCATGGCGTTAAAAAAGAAAGAACAAGACAGTCAGAGGAACGCTCTAAAGTCTCAAACTTCAGTTAACATTGCTGTATTTAACAGTTAATCACATCCCCAAGACAAAGAAGCCTTATGACATCAGGGAGCAGTTGATTCTTCCAGCTGCATAGGAAATTTAAGCCGTGACCACTTTCTCTCTGGAAAACAGATGTTCACTTGTAGTATATTTCACGGTACAGTTGCAGTACAGCATAAAACCTAGCTGTGTACTCAAAGTTTACTACTCTTACACTTGAAGTATACTCGTATGAACTAAAAAGTAAGTCAGCTTAGTCTCAAAAAGTATTGAAATACAGAAAGTCCCAGACTTATGAACAAGTTCTGTTCTGGGAGCTCGTTTGTAAGCCGGATTCGTTCATAAGTCCGACAAAGCGAGTCTTACACACCTTTGAAACAAATATAAATAAAAAGCATTTTAAAAAAAACAAACACACAGGTTTGGTGTTTTGGTTCCGCATCATACACTCGCGAGACTGCACCTGTAACTCGTGTCGGGGAATGCTGGTGATGCAAAGGGGAAGATGTCAGGAAGGACAACGATACATGGTATTTACTGCATGGTGTGAACAAACGTTATTATGTCACAGAGCTGTATTGGATTGTGAACTCAGTCTCTTTGAGGATTTTCTGAAGTTAGGATTATTCACCATCAGGACAGTTTTACAGGACAGCTACTTTCTGCTCCCGGACTGATTCATTGAAACCGCCGACTCATTTCTCCAGAACCCACCCCCGCACACATACAATATACCAGACTCTGGACATTTTATACATTTATTTACATACTGAAAATATTGTATAGAATTGTAAATATTGATATACTGATTATATCAATATCTGTTATCTACACGTGAGCTTCTTCCGCAATTTGTTCATACAGTAGATCCGCGTTTCGTTCGTAAATGTCGGTGGAAATTTGTAACTCGAATGTTTGTAAGTCGGGGACTTCCTGTAGTAGTAGTAGTACACTTATATTAGTATACTTAATACATGTAAATGAACTTGGTAAGAGCACATAATGTATTTTCACAGAAAAAATTACCAACATCAATACGTTTTCATAAAGTCGTTGTTTGAAATGACAGTTTTGAGATATCTACAGTATGTGGAGAACTAACCAGATTTTTGCAGAATTGTGCTTCAGCTTTGGTCCATTTCTTTTATCCTTAGGTTTTGAAGACTTAGAATTTCAAAATCCTTTAAAATTTGAATCCCACAGGATTAATATTTCTCCAAGCAATCTGAGCTGTATTAATTGTATTTTTGTTTCGTTTGTCACATTTTTTTTCCAAAATAAATATTTTCTCCCTAAAGACATATGTACATTTGAAGCGGATATATACACTGGAATTATGTTAAATCACAAATGCAAAAGTGTACTTATTTCCCCTTCTGTCTATTTATGGCATATATAATTATCGACACCAGCTGTTCAAAAATTATTACTGAAACCATGATAATACAATATACATATTTTTTTTTAATGTTTTTATGTTTGCTTGAATTTCAGATGTTAACTACGGATCAGTTTCCATTAAATAATACATTACCACCACTCATGGATATGAATTATGCATAGCCACTCATCCGGGTCATGCAGCCTATTTATTCCAACAATCTACTACAATCATTTCATGCGATTTATCCTTTACTGTCCATTTTGTAGTGGTACAGTAGTATTGACACTACATAGTGCTCAGAAATGGCACTACTGAAAGCATTGCAAGACCAAAAACGAAGGATCTTAACTGTAAACAGTTTAGAAGGGAGAAAACACAGAATAAAAACACCAGGGCTCTTCTTGGCATCCTACACCACTCTCTGACCTTGTGCCACTGAAACGCTGCAAAGATTTTTAATGAAGATATACAAAGAGTTCTTTGTCCTTAAGCAAACAAATGGGAATAAAATGTAAATGGAGTTCTTTAGAGACTCCATAATCTTTTTTTTTTCTCTTTACAGTGTAGTAAATGCAGCCATTTTAATTATAGGGAGATTTTACACTAAAACATTATCAGAAACATTAACATGAGCTCCAGACAAAAGTACAGGTGGTAAGACTTGTGTCAAAAAAAGCAACGAACCAACAAAAAAAAAACTTAGAAGCAGACGTAGAAAGAATGGGTGAATTATAATAAAGTATTGCATGTCTGGGCAGGGAGAGCACCATCATCTATAATTCTGTCTGGAGAGCCAGTAAATGATTTCACATTGCTGACTGTCAGAATATAACACAATCCATATGCACACATTTTCCTTCAGCACAAAAAAGTGAAAAAAAAAAAAGTTACACCTTTATGTCTTTTGATCAGTGACATAATTTTTTAATTTAATTTTATTTTTAGATGGGGTAGGCATGCAGGGACACGTGCAGAAATTCAATAAACTTTGAATGATTTAAATTTGACAGTAGAGAACATGTAAGCTACATGGCACATTATCATCTGTTGTTTTTAAATATATACCTAACAGCTATACAGACATAAAAAAAAAGTTTAATACAGGGTTCCTACTATTGTGTTTTGCAACCTGAACTTCACGTGATTCCAAAGCCAGTCGATTGCAAGCGACTCTTCATCTGAAAGAAAACAATCAGACACAGCACAAGCCAACAGCACATCATTCACCAAAAATCTGCATGTACTGTAACGATCGTCGTTCATTTAAAACTTTGACCAGACCTCACCAGACATGAAAACATGGCTAAAAGTGTCTGTGAAGTTGAAAAAATATCCTGAATGGCTAATGAAAAATGGAATGGATATTAGCCAGCCTTCATAGCATCTTTTTTAAACAACTACAGTACATCATGTACAGATATCACTTAATACCAGTACTGTTAAATCATGTTTATCATATTAAGCAGCTATTTTAGAAATGCTCAAAGTTTAGGAATGTTTAAAGCTCCCCAAAAATGAGGAATAAAAGAGCACTAAATAATTTTAGATATAGCCATTGTTTGCTTATGACAGTTTTAGTAAAGTCCTCTTGGGTTCTGTGTTCTTGCAGAGTTATCGAAGTCTCAAGAACCAGACAAGTCCTATTAGAGCTTTAAAAATCAATTAATTAAAAAGATTAATTGCATGCTGACCTCCATACTAACAAGAAGACATGTGCAGTTAACATCTTTATCCTTCATTCAGGAGGTGGTGTTCAACAAAAACATAAGGTAGAGGCTTAGTTTGACACCAGTCAATGGCATTTCCCCTCCCCACCAGCAGAGAGTGCCGTCCCCAGAGGTCTAAACCAATCTTTACCAACCATTTATGATTTGAATTCCCAGCATGTGCCATTTCTCAAAACTGTTGTCTGACGCAGTTATGCTACGTTTAACCCTCTGCCTTCTGTTCTCGTTTACACCTTTGTGTTGTCATTTATTATGACTGCTCATTAGTGTTGTTGGAATTTGGGCTTTTAGTGAAAATATTTGGACTTTGTACGCAAACACCTCTGTGCATGGCTCATCATTCTATCTGAGCTTGATCTGTTAGAGATGACTTGCCTAACACCATGGCTAGAGTAGAAATTCTGCCATCACTTCTCAAGGCAACCAACTAGTTGCATAATTGGAAATTGAGATTGGAATACAGATGGAATTCTAGCTTGTGACCAATCAGTTGGTAGTTTTTTCTTGGACAATCAGGGAAGAGGTAGCTCAACAGTTAAGATGCTGGACTACTGATTGGAAGGTCATGGATTCAAATCCTGGCTCCACCAAGGTGCCACTGTTTGGAGCTGTCCTTGAGCAAGGACCTCAACCGGCAACTGCTCAGTTGTATAAGGAGATAAGTCTGAATAAGTCTGCCAAATGCCATAAATGGAAAGTAGACATTTCCACATCACAGATTTGTTCAGACAGGTCATTAGGTATTATGGAGTCTCTGACAACATTGTTTCTGGAAAAGTAATGCAACTCACATGACACCTCTTGAGAACCTTCTCTTAACCATTTAGAATCAATATCAGCCTTTCATTTGGCCATCATTCAAAACAAAAATGGCCAAAGAAAGCTGAACGCATGAATTAAGAAATGGGAGGATGACACTTTTCCCAGTAACCAGTATCAATTGAGCCATTACCTCCTTTAAGTAGAGTACAAGACTCCACACACTTCCAAATGGATACCAACCTGTGGTCTGCTGAACTGCATAGAAATCCTTTCAGAAGTCCTGATGAATTGATTAGAAAGATTGAACAGGCCTGGGATGCAATATACTGTACAGTATGTTCTTATAAAGTAGGAAATCCAGTCAGTCTCAAGCTGAAAAACTACTCCTAGGGCAAATGTACTGGTTGTCAACCAATGATCTAATGACCACCTGTGATGACCTGAAAGTTCCTCATTGGAAGTCCCATATTCATTGGTCCTTCCTAGATTCAAGATTTAAATATTCCTTACAACTGCAATAAAACTCGCCACACAGTTTGATTGCCAACAATGCCACAGCCTTCAGAGGCTGGGAGCTCAAGGGAGCGAGATTGACTGTGTCCTTTAGATGAAAGGAGTACCATACTGTATACTTCCTCTCCTGTCACAGTAAGTGAGTTACACTATTTAATCACACTTTCTTCAGTGTATGTTGTCACCCTGGTCTAAGACCCACCATAAACAGCAGTCGGCTTTCTGTTGGCTGACTTCAGAGGATGCAATTCTTCCCTTGTTGTTAGTTGTCATGTGATAGGGTAGAACTGGGTAGTGGGTGGGATTTGGTCAAGAGTTCTCTTACTTTTTTGTGTCTCTGTGGCTATTCATGCTCCAGCTACTGCCTGGTTATGTTATGAGGCGGGCAGGGCAGGATGTAAAAATGCTGATAGAGAGCCCAATTCAGGCTTAGAGGGGACAGTGAGATGGTGATGATGATTGTGGCAGTGCATGTGCATACTTTGGGTAAACTCCCAAACAAAAACCTTACACAGGATTCATATTGAGGAGATCTGTTGCTCCCAAAGTGTCTTCTCCCCCCATTCAAACACAAAACATTACAAAACAAAACACTTTAACCAAACATATTTTTCCCTCTTTCTTTTTAACTCATTTTTTTCCTCATAACTTTTTAACATATCTTTGATATTTTCATTTTCACCATAAGATTTTTTTCTCTCAGGAATTTACTTAAACTTTATGACATATTTGGCACAAACGATTTTTGTTTATATAGAGGCTTATATAGAGACTTACCCAGGTGTGTCAAGTTTCTTCTCATCACCACTACGTTGGCGTCACCTAGCAACCAAAGATATAGCTGCCTGTGGATTGGCCTGATCGTATATCTGTGGCATTACAGGTTAATGACATAAAACTGGTTTGTGATTTTAATGTTAATCTTTTTAAAAAAGTGCCTCCTCACTTTCTCTTCAAGTCTGGTTTGTTACACTCAGGTTAGTCTTATGTGCCTTTCTGGAAGGCTGCCTGATATGGCTTCCTGGTAACAACCACTGAATTGGAGCTTCATTACTGTTCACTGAGCACATGTAGTGCACAGTCCATTATGGAAACCTCTTTAAACAAAATAGCAATAATGTACACATACTGTAGCATGATCCACAAAATGGCTTTAACTCCAGCATAAAGGTGTGGTGGAGCTTTCCAAAGCACTTGCCTTCACACGTCACTGCCCATCCCCGAATTGAGTCAGCACTCAACCATACAAATCACACAACAACTACTGTATTTGACATGAAAAGAACAAAAGTCTAATCTTTAAGATTGGATTATTTGTGAAAACCTTACCAGAGGATGGCGTTAGCAGGATCATGGTTGGCTTTTTCGATCTCAATTCAAAGTGCAGCACCTGGGGGAAAAAAAACAAACAAACATATAATAAATGTTTTTATCATTATACATCTCTTACAGGATCAGCATCTATATTAAGTTGATGTTATAATAACATGACTCAAATATTATGTAGTCCAATGTATTCCTGCATTTCATGTTAAAATGCTGCCCTTAAAATACACATAAATTGTGGGGATAGAAACTTCTTTTTTTTCTAAGCAAATATTTTCATCAATCAAGTCATCAGGATGCATACAGTATACAGTGGAAACTTGGATTGCAAGCGTAATTCTTTCTGGAAGTGAGCTTGTATATCAAAATAAATTTCCCATAAGAAATAATGGAAACTCAAATTATTTGTTCCATGCCCCCAAAAATTCAATACATAAAATTATGTATATAATAAATTAACCTGCAGCTTATCTTTGAAAAAAGTAAACATAAATCCTGACAGAAAAGTGTTTCTGTTTCTGCACGAATGTTGATTATACGAGTGAGACACACACTAAGACAGAGCATGGGGGACGATTACCAACAATTCCGCAGCGCGCGAGAGAAAAAAACCATTGGCTCAGTTGTGATCACATGACGCTCAGCATCAAAACAAGAAATGCATGCTATCTGATACAAGACTTGCTCATTTTCAAGTCAAAATTATTTAAAACTTTTACTTGTCTTGCGGAACGCTCGCAAACTGGGTTAGTTGCAATCCGAGGTTCCACTGTTTAGTATATTTGATTGATGATATGGCTCACTGATGTGTTTCTAAACTTTAAGTACATTGAATCCATGGTTGACTAAATTATGCTGAACTCACTATCATGTTTTTGAAACCTAATCAATATTATTATGCTGGAAGTATCCATTAAGAAGTATCTCATTAAGTTTGAAGTTGGTTAAATGGTAGGTTATTCTCACACTCAGATGCTGTTTGGTTGGTATTAAGGAGTTACTGTAGGAAGACATTCCCCACACCATTACACCACCAGCAGCAACCTGTGCTGTCGATACACAGCAGGTTGGGTCCATGGATTCACAACCCATGTTCACAACCTGTCATATTGATGAGACCAGTTGAAATGTCCCATCTTCACCCGGCCAGTTTTAATGAGCTTGTGCCCACTGTAGCCTAAGCATGGTGGCCAGAGCCTCTTTGAAGAAATGACTGATCTTCTTCAGCAGCGTGAGTCCCAGAAGATTGGTGAAGAGGGGTCATCGTGAAACTTGTGCAATTTGGCAGACTGCAACAACTGGCAAGGAATCACACTCCTCTCAGTCCCCAGCAAAGTATTCAGCATTGTTCTACTTAAAAGCCTTTAAAAAAGCTGTGGATGAGAAGCTCCAGAAAGAACAGGCTGTTTTCCACAGTGGCAGGTCTTGCATAGAACAAATCTTTGTCCTTTGACCTGTCAGCGGTTCTTGATTAATTTCTACACTTTACCAAGGCCTTTGACATTTCCACCGGAATTTGATCTTGAGTATTGCAAGATCATACAGCATTCCTGAAAGATTTATTGAGGTCTTCCATAACATCTACCTCAGATCCAGCTGCTGTGTCTGGATGGAAGATGGTAATAAAGAGTTCTTCACCATTGAGATTGGTGTGAGGCAAGGGTGCATTCTTTCCTCTTCTTCTGGCTATCGATTTTGTGCTGCGGAAAGCTATGGGTCAGGAGGGATAAGGAATCCCATGTCAAGCACCAACACGTCTGACAGACCTCGGATTTGCAGATGACATCGCACTCCTATCAGCCACCAAAAAGTACATGAAAGCGATGATGTCAAATCTGGAGAGGGAAGTGGGTTGGACTTTGGATGAGCGAAAGCAAGACCAAGATCATGAGAATTGGTAATGGCTATAAACAATCCCAAGCTGCAACAGCTTGAGAAGGTCACCAGGTTCACCTATCTGGGCAGCATCCTAGCTAGTGATGGCAATGTCGACCATGGCGTAACTTGTCAGATTGCCAAGGCTGAAACAATCTTCCAGCGGCCCTGGCAAATTTGGTTGACTAAGAAGATTGACATTGCGACAAAAATTCACCTGCATAATTATGTTGTCATCCCAACTGCAATCTACGCCAGTGAACCGTAGGAGGTGTCTGCCCATGTCGCCCAGCAGCTGTGTTTTGGAGAATCTTATGTGTCTCATACAGCAGCCGCATCACCATTGAAGAACCCACCGCCGAACTGCGACCTGCCCCCCTAAACAACATCTTGACTGAGCAATGTATGCGATCCATATACTCTGTCAGCCCCATCCACGTCAACATGGCGTCAGACCTTCATGGATGATCTTTGTGCACTTGGTATTTTGTGGGTTAAGGCCGAAGATGTTGCAGTGGTGCAGTGAACCCTATCACTCTAGAGAAACCGCACTGCCAAAAGCGCCGAACGGCTAAGTCTAAGGGGGACATACCCCTTGCTGGTAGCATCCTAAAGACCAAAAACATACCAATGCAATTATAACATGGTTTAAGAATGGTGGGAATTTTATATAAAGACCTTCAAAAAGCCACAGATGCTGAAAATACTAATGCCATAGTCATCCTAATTGCAACATATTCCAACCCGTCTGCCAATTTTCATAAGTTTCATAAGTTGAGCATGCTAAGACCCCCAGAAAGCCTTACAAGTTCCTTGCTTCTTTCGGTGTGACACTCTAGGTTTCTTCTTTACCTCATAAAGCATTCTGCGCTGTGCTCTTGCAGTCATCTTTACGGGATGACCACGCCCAGGGAGAGTGGCAAGAGTGCTGAACTTTCTCCATTTGTAGACAGTCTGTCTTACTGTGAACACATGAACATCAAAGCTTTTGGAGATACTTTTGTAACCCTTTCCAACTTCATGCAAGTTAACAATTCTTGACCGTAGGTCTTCTGATAGCTATTTTCTATGAGGCATGGTTCACATCAGGCAGTGCTTCTCGAAACCAGTAAACGCAAAATTGGTGTGTGTTTTTAAAGGGCACGACAGCTTTCAGCAACACATCCAATATCATCACACTGATTGGACTCAAGGTTGGCTCACTCCGGGCTCCAATTAGCGCTTGGAGAAGTCATTAGGCTAGGGGTTCACATAGTTTTTCCACCTGCACTGTGAATGTTTACATGTTATGTTCAATAAAAACATGAAAACATATAATGTTTTTGTAGTATTATTAGAGGAAATCACAAAAAAGTTAAGTTGAAAGATATGTTTTTTCCTTGTTTCTTAGGAGGATATATATGCATTCTGAGATGCTTTTCTGCTCTTCACAAGCATTTTTTTCGCACCATTATGTGTTTTTCTCTGTTAAAATTCCACTGAACCACTGAAGGGTAAAGTAAATAACATTGATTATCTCGGTACAATGGTACCTTAAAGTGGATGGAATATATTAGACAACAAGCAGAAAAAATGAGCAAGCGTGAGGATTTCAGTGACTTGACAAGGGCAAAATTGTGATGGCAAGCCAACAGCAGCTCCTTTACAGTAGGATGTTCCTGGTCTGCAGTGGGCAGGACCTAACAAAAGTGGCCCAAGCAAGGGAAACTTTTAAACCAGCGAAAGGGTCATGTTCGGCTAAGACTCACTGATGCATGTGAGGAGCGATGGCTGGCCCGTGTACATTGATCGAATAGAAGAGCTACCGTAGCTCAAATTAACCCTGAAAGGGTTAATGCTGCTTCCAGGTGTTAGAACAGCGCATCACAGTTGGTTGTGCATGGTGATGTGAAGCTGGAGACTGGTCATGGTGCCTATGCTAACCACCAAAAGTGCCTACAATGGACATGTGTGCATCAAAAGAGACCACAGAACAGTGGAAGAAGATGGCCTGGGCTGATGAATGATGTTTTCTTTTACATCATGTGGAGAGACAGGTGTGTGTGGGTCACTTACCAGAAGAAGATATAGGACCAGGATGCACTATAGGAAGAAGGCAAACCTGAAGATGCAATGTTATGTTCTGGGCAATGTTCTGCTGGGAGTCCTGCGATTCATGTGATGTTACTTTGACACCTACCTAAAGATTGTTGCTGACCAAGTATTACCCCTTAATGGAAACAGTATTCCATGAAGGCAGTTGCCTCTTTTAGCACACTACAAAGAAATTCGATCGAGCATCTGTACGATGAGCTTGAAAACCAATGTCCTATGGAAACCATGCAACCCCACCATGCAACTTACAGGAAAGATCTGCTACTGAAGCCAGGAGGAGCACAGTGGTTAAGGTGTTGACCTACTGATTACTACTACTGCCAAAAGCGTAAAAGTAAATGTCAATAATGGCTTTGAACCAGATATGACAGCACACATTCAGAGGTCTAGGGAAATCCATGCCATAATGTGAACAAGCTAAGCCAATCAATTAGTGCTTAATCTCCAATAATATTACTGTAGCCAGGTAATTAATTTAAACAAAAGAATTAAGCACTAATTAATCCAGAGTAATATCAAAGAGAAACACAGACCTGTATTGCTTCCAAAAAACAAACTTTTTTACTGGAGAACTTTGAATCATCCATGAACAATAAGGTTGTCACTCACTCACTCACTCACTCACTCACTCACTCACTCACCATCTGTACTACTTAAGCCTGTATTCAGGGTCATGGGGGGCCAGGAGTCTATCCCAGGAGACAGGGCACATGGAAGGGTACACCCTGGACAGTGTGCCAATCCACTCATTGACACACTACGGGCAATTTGGAAATGCCAATTAGCCTAACCTACATGTCTTTGAACTTTGTGAGGAAACCAGAGTAGCCGAGGAAACCCACGAAGCACGGGGAGAACATGCAAACTCCATGCACACAGAAACGGGAATCGAACCTGGCCAGCAATCGAACCCAGACCCTGGAGGTGCAATGCGACAGTTCTACTGTAACCACTACAACACTGTCCCGCCAATAAGGTTGTATGTTTATTTATTTATTTATTTATTTATTTAATGATTCTCATTTTAGTTTTATGTTTCTTTGGTCCTTAAATAAATATTACACATATCCAGACTACAGCTAAATACAATAAAAAATATAATTATTTAATTTATTAATTATTGATCATTAATATTATGATTAATATTGGTAAAGTGGGGCATTTAATATTGATCTTGTGTATCATCGCCTGCATAATCATCAGCGTGTTTTTTTTCTGTCATTTGAATATTGTACAAGAAATACAGTTCCTATAAAAGTGTCCAGTGAAGTAACAAAAAACCATGAGCAAAACCTGTCCAACATTAGCAGTTTTCATCCTACTTTAAAAAGCAAAATTATTCAATAGAACTTCAGGTTAGATCAAAAATGTTGTCTAACAAGTATTATATAAGAATGTAACCACTAAAACAACTTTTGGTTATCTATCAATGCTGTTCATCAAACAGCTGGTTGCAGGATTTCATAGTGTTTCATAGTTTAGTTCACAGTTTTGTCTACCAATTAATTTACCTACAATATTATAATGTACCAGAATCTCATAGTTCATCACCCAGATGAATATTTGCACATTCATATCAGGACAGTAAGTTGTGTGTTATTATGCCTAGATTCCAGAATCAGATACCAAATTTTTTTACAAACCACATCGACTTTTTGTTCAGAACCAAAATCATCTGTTTCAAAATCACCTTTATTTATGCAATTTGGGATATTTTACACAGCTTTATAAACTTTTCATGCAACCATGACATTCTGAAAAACTTCTCCCTGAAAAATAATTCACATAGTACCTATCAAAAGTGGTCCAAAGAAGGGCAACCAGTAAAGTGGCATTAGGTGCTCAAAACCTATTGATACATACTGATTATACAGAAGAGCTACACAAGCTGCTGAAAAGTTAATGCTGGCTATAATATAAAGGTGTCAAAACACACAGCGTATCACATCATGATGTGTCTGGAGCTGCGTTGCTGCAGACCAGTCAGAGTGCACACGATGACCCAGTCTATCCCTGTAAACACCTCCAATGTGCACTTGAGCATCACATCCTGGACCAGGATTCAGATAAATGACATTTTCCTTTACATCACATGTGTGCACACATACATACACTACCGGCAATCTGCATGTCTTTGGACTGTGTTGTGTCTAGCACATTCCATGGATGCTCAATTGGATTATACGCAACAGGATGTGATACACTGAGTGTTCTGACGCCTTTCTATCGTAGCCATAGGCTTTTATTGGTTAATCAGGCATTCCATCCATCCATCCATCCAGAAACCTCATGAGCATGACAGAACCTCCGGTCAACTTTCAGACATGCATTCACACACTACAGGCAATTTGGAAACAATAAATTTGCCTAACCTGCATGTCTTTGGACTGTGGAAGGAATCCAGAATACCCTGAAGAAACCCACCAAGAACAGGGAAAACATGCAAACTCCCACACACAGATCCAATTTGGTACTCGAACACTCAACCCAGAGGATGCAAGGCCAAAGTGCAAACCATTACACTGCCTGAGTGTGTGTTTTGTGCCAGACAAACAAGTCCAATCCTTTAACCTTAAAACTTAAACAGCAACTGTGCAGACAACATAGCATAGGTCAATGACGATAAAAAAATATTATGTGCCTTGCTGGTGTGTGTTAACAGGGAGGCTTCAGACATCAAACTGTGCATTTGGGTTTTCGAATATGTCAGGTAGAATGAAAGTTATCATTACTTTTATAACGAGTAAATTTGACCACTAGCTGAATATGGGAATGACATTGCAAAAATGTAGTATTCTCAAAATGAGCATATTATTATTCATCTTATTATTAGGGCCCAAGCACTATAAGGTGCACAGGACCCTCTTGTTTTCCTAAGGATTTTTTTTCCACCCTTTTGGACTTTTCGGTGGTCTTAACATGCTCAAAAACTCATGAAACTTGGCAGACAGGTTAGAATCTGCTGCCATCAGGATGCCTGAGAGTCTCGTAGCCCGAGACACTAATGTTAATACACACAGACTCACACACCATACACACAAACAAGCACAAACACATTTACTCGTCACACACAGACTGACACATCCACACGTCACACACCTCTCTCCCTCACTCTCACACACACTGAGCCTCACACACTAACACGCTCACASACACGCATGCATGCATGCACACAAACACACTCACACATCAGACATATACATACACCCATATTACAAATGTTTACACTCATGCACACAAATACCTCTCACGACGCACACACACCTCTCTCTTTCACACAAACACACACGCACACCATACACACACATACACACATACACACCACTCGAATAACACAGGTTGGGCGGTGCGCCCAGGAATGAGATGGCACAGGGTGCTTGGGCCCGTCATCGTTGCTTGCAACTATATTTGTTATTATTTTGGTCATAGAAACAACCGAAAAACAAGCATAAAAACATGTGATCATGTGTATCTCACAATCCTGAGCCCTATATACAATTTGTACAGTAGCCAAAAAATGGCTAAAATGCGCTGAGTTTTAAGGGCTACAGCTCTTACTGATACGTAACAGATACCACAGTACTGTAAACCTTTAACGATACCATGGAGTCCAGGTCTCACAACATCAGCCAGATGGTTTTAACATTATGGCTGATCTGTTCACACCGGACCCGAACAGCTGGAGCGGAGGGAGGCGGGGCGGCTAAAGCGCGCGTGTCCTACATTTGATTGCATAACACCGAGCTGAGCGCGAGCTGAGGTATCGCGCTTGGCTCGCGTGCTCTCTCGCGCGCCCTTTCAGTGCACCCGCGCAGCCCCTGTAGGACGGAAAGCGCACCGTTATTCTACTGTAGAACTGCGTGTGTGTCTTGCAAAGGATAAACATGTGATATCTCCACGCACTTCCACATGAGCAAAAGGAGCAGATGAAAACGGACTCATCTTTAATGCAGGCTATTTTTAAACCAAGATTTATTGAGATACAGCCAACGGTGTGCGCGTCCGCCAGCTTGAAGACGCGTTCACATATTTGCAACAAGGATATTGTGAAGGCAAAGAATTACATGTTACCTCACAGCTTCTTATATTTATGACATGAAAACAAATAATAATAATTACAATAACAATAATAATAACATTCCTTTTAATTATAAGTATAATAATAAAACAATTTATAAAGTTGCATAAGTTCTTTACATAGAAAGAAAAAAACATTAAGATTAAACATAAAATCGTTTAACCCTTGTAAGCTTGTCTTTTTAAACTTACCGGTATGGACATGCAAGGATGCTAGTCAGAGGTAAGTTATTATTATATATTTTTTTAAAGAATACAGTCGCGGCTCCAAGTGGACTTTATTTCTCCAACCAAAATAATAATAATAATAATAATAATATAAATATATTTCTTTTCTTTTCTTTCTTTTTATTTTTATTTTTTATTTTACAGCGTACAGCTATTTCCCCGCTGAGCGAAATACGTCTCGGTGCGCAGTTACGCGACTTGCCGCGCTCCCATCACCTGTCAGAAACAACGTCACGCACGGATTCAGCGCGAGACTTCTTTAATAAACCAGAGCTCAATTCACTGGAATATTCCAGCGGAAATGACGTCGAACTTCTTCTGGCGTGTTCTATCAGCGCGGGGATGAAGTCCGAGTTTTAAAGAGAGGACAAGTGCGCCATAGTACCAGACTCGTCTTAGACTTACTTTGAGTATAACCGTACATTAAATTGAAATAGTAAAATTTTTTAGTTTATTTTTAGATTTTTTTTTTTTTTTTACAAAGCAGTTGATTCATTTTATACTCAAAACAGTAGATACTACAGATCTACTTTGGATCTGTAGATGAATTTACCAGAGTAATAGGGATGTTGTACAGAGCATCAATAGGTATGATGGGGAGCCAAATAATATAAATGAATGAAAGGTTCACCTCTTAAGGTGTGCTGTGGTACAGTATCTCGCACCAGATACTTTAAGAGATGTGGTCCCTCATGAATCAGATTTCGGTCTAGCATATCCCATGGATGCTCAATTCGATTATACGCGACAGGATGTGATGCACGGAGTGTTCCGACGCCTTTCTATCATAGCCATAGACTTTCATTCAATTATCAGGCACTCTATACATCCACCCATCCAGAAACCTCTGTAGCCCAACTTTTTATTACCTCATGTTTATGAGCTTGACAGAACCTCCGGTCGACATTCAGACATGCATTCACACACTACAGGCAATTTGGAAACACCAATTTGCCTAATCTGCTGTCTTTGGACTGTGAGAGGAAACCAGAGTACCCGGAGGAAACCCACCATGCACGGGGAGAACATGCACAAAGACCCAGAGGCAGAAGTCCATGCACACAGACCCAAGGCACAGATCTCATCACTATAGACATACAGTACTATAAACAGCTTATTCCATACAGATGTCAATTCACTGCAAGGCACACAAGCACACACACTCACTCAAATTACACTACGTGTAATTTGGAAATGCCAATCAGCCTACTCTGCATGTGTGGGAGGAAACTGGAGCACCTGAAGAAAACCCACCAAGCACAGAGAGAATATGCCATGGGTGGGAATCAAACACTCAACCCTGGATGTGCAATGCCCTATAGTGCCACCAGAGTGCCCGCCCTTAATCAGTGATCTGTGTTAGTGTTAAGGTTGATTGGTGTAATTCAGCTGGCAGATGACACAACTATATTCTTAAAAAATGCAGATCAAAGTCTCTTACCATTGCACACAATCAATATTTTCCCCTAAAGGTTTAGTTTTACAGTTAAATTGAAATACATGTAAAAAAAGAAAATGTAACTTCACATCATATTTATCTTCACATTCTCTGCAGTCATTGTTTATTGTAATTCTAAGGACCTGTAATGGAAATATCACATTTCAATTATGTATTAATTTGTAATTGTGCCTTGTAGACTATAGAAGCTTTAAACTTGTTTGCTGAAGCTTAGAAACACAAGRCCGAGAATAAAACAGAAACAACCTGATTGTAATTGTCCCTGAATAAATGATAAGGTATGGACAWCTGGTCTGGGTCAGATAAAGAGTTGTGAGTTTGAATGTAGGAACTTCAGGGCGTTGATTATGTTAGCAGAGAATTGTGTATAAAATAGGTCAGCAGAGAGAAAGCGATCACCTTTCTCCATGCTGCAATTGTTTGCTGTATGAGACTGGTCCTTCTGCAGAAGTATAAAATAAAACCTTTGTGACTTTGCTCTTACCCAGTGTATGAATTGCTTGTCTTTATAATATTTACAGAATTTCCACCACAGGACCAGACAATAACTTGGAATAACATTGGCAAATGCTAATTACTGTATCTCTAAACAGGTGGTTATAGAGAGATATCACATTGTTTGAGAGAACTTTATTATACAAAATGGACAGTTTGGCTAATTTTATTGCCTCTGCCTTCTCCCGACCAATGTCAATAAAGATGATAAAATCTATTTAAAAATGCCAACTTCAATTTCATACGGATGAACAGTAATGTCATTATAACATTATGGATAAAAACTATGAGATCACAGGCATGAACATGATTGATTTTGATAGACATTCCTTATTTTTTGTCTATAACATTGCTATATGAATGAAATAATTTTCAGAATTCTATTAAGGAATAATTTTCTATTGAATAATTTACAAACAGAATTTTATACCACATAACACACAACACATTTTGTTTTAATAGAAGATCTGTAAATGAAAATAATTATCAACTTCAATGTTCTGATAAAGACTATTATAGGATGATAAGAGCCATATCAACCTCTGTAAGAACAGTGGTTAAAGAAGATATGACACACTCCAAAGTTTCCCATGGACTGAGGCAGCTCTGGGTAGAAGGGATGGATTTCTGTGACTGTAAATGCACAAAGAGTTGATAGGTGGTTAATATTTTGTTACACATTTTCTATCCAAACCCTGTTAGAAGGGCATATATCTTTAATGAATTTGGAACTTAAAAAAACAAGGAAATAATATATTTAATTTCCTCCTCATCCCAAGGTCACAGAGGGATTAAAAAAAAAGATATACCCGCCCAAAAAATTATTAAATTTTGATTTAATTTTTTTTGTTTTTAGATGAATATTGAAACTTTAGACAATTTGTTTTTCTACTGTAAATTTTGGAATTCTTTCTGCAGAGCTGACTGCAATTGAAAGCTATGGTTTTACTATACATCACAGTGGAAACTGTCAAGTTTTAAAAGACTGGCCTTTGTGTTTAATAATTTACTGTATTAAAAAACAAAAAAAACAAGTGATGAAGTCCAGATCTCCAGTGACGTTTTCTCCTGGAACCCAAAGGTTTTTTCATACTGTACTTAGCATTTTAATGAAAACACTTTTGTTAACAGTTTTGCTTCGGTAAAAAACTTTTGTTAGTGCCTGACATCTCTTTTACATTTTTACTAAGAATTTTAGAGTGAGTGAAACAGCGCCCCCTAAATGGCATATAGTATATGACTGGTGAAACTGTGTATTGCACTCCTACTGTAAAAAAAAAAAAAGGATTAAAAAGGATTAACCTTTCAGATAAGGCACTGCATTGTTTATGCAGTTGTCTTTAATGCTAGTTTCCCCTTCTTTAAACACAGAATTATGACTATATTGAGATCAAGATTCATATTCAAAGAACTTTATTAATCCCAGAGGGAAATTGCTTTTTTTTTGTTTCAAAAGAGTAATAAAACAGTAATAAATTAGACAAGGGGAGAGGGCGGGGGAAACTACCCAAGAACAATAAATTCTGTATCGCACCTTTTAATAACCTTGTCCAGTCTAATTCTGTCAGACAATTTCATATTGCAGCTTGAACAAACCACAGCATAAAAATGACACTTGTCACAACGGATTCATAGAACATCCAAAGAAAGGACCTGAGTCTTTGCAGAAAATACAACCTGTTTTTTTTTTTCTTTTAAAGTGCCATTATGTTAAGTGACCAGTCCAATTTTTTGTTGAAATGGACCATACCCACTGTCTCCCGCAGGACAGATATAGGATTCACAGGGGTCTTACTTCTACCACCAGCTCCTTTGTTTTCGTGATGTTGAGTTGTAGGTGATTACGCTAACTCCAGAGGGAGATCTATGTGCATCTTCTTCAGTTTCAGCCCCCAGTACTGCTGGTCTAATGGTGTTGAAGGCACTGGAGAAGTCGAAGAACATAACCCTTACAGTGGTCTCAGGTTTGTCGAGATGGGAGTAGGTTTGGTGGAGCATGTACTGTATATTATGGCATCATCTACTCCAAAGAAAAGTTGATAAGGAAATTGAAGAGGATCCAAAAATGATTTCACCTGGGGACAAAGTGTATTCAGAATCAGTCTCTCAAAACCTCACAGTGCAGGGACTGTCTGTAGAAACAAACTCAGACTAAATAGGTGCCTGAGAACCCTACAGAGTTGGGGAGCGCAAGAATTCAGGAAACCTGGCTTGATTTTGTCCAGACCTGCAGCTTTTGTCGGACAGAGCCTGTTCAGACCACGTGTGACCTGATCATCTGAGGTATTGATTGAGGGTAGTGCAGAAGTACTGTCTGTTTTCTGTGTGTGGGAGGCCCGGGGAGCAGAGGAGCATGTATTGGAGCCGAAGCCGAGGGACGTGATGATGGAAGGACATCAAATCTACTAAAAAAAAGTGTTGAGATTGTTTGCATGTTTCACATTCCCCTCAAAAGCCTGGCTAACCTGTCTTGTATCCAGTAATGCTCTTCATGCCTCTCCACACCTCTCTTCAAGTTTTGTTCCAATTAATTCCGCAAGACTCTTTCCCATCTCTGATTTTGACAGCTAGCATGAAAGGGGAAATTAAACAACTATACTAGATTATGATTATTGGGGAAATATGACTTACAGTATGTGTGGAATTGACATGGAAGTTTGAAGTGGAAATTATACAGGTGTCATGATAACTTTACTGCTGTAACAATATTGACCTTGATATCTGATGTCTTGATGAGACCAGGATCAAGTCTTGAGACCTGATGTGGTTTCAGCATGTCTGTCCACCATGGTCCGCTTACTTATGGACGGCAGAAAGGACATTACTTACCGGAAACCAATGCCAAAACCCACATTCAAAACCAGGCATGGGAAAGAAATGTGAAAACATCATCTTAAACAACACTTTGTCTACTTAGTAATTGCTTCTGAATTGTCTCTGAACCATCTGTGTTGTGTTTCACGAGTAACTAGAGTGACAACACTACAGTAGCAGGCTTCTAACATAAGACTGAATCCCAAATCCCTCTTTAACCCCTGAGGAAGGTGTGGAAGAAAGGATTCTTCAACTTACACAGTGCACTAGCTTTCCATTTAAACGCTATTTGGGATTCAACCCCAAAACATTACTTAGCTGTTAATTAGAAAGCTTGAAATGTTAGCATTACAGTAGTTACCTGCCGATCAAGTTATGAAGCCAGAAGGAATCACGTAATTGTACACCAAGGTTATTATGTTATGACAACTACTCAAACATCTGGTTATAGTGCAGTAGTATAATTTAAAATGATTTATGAGTATATCTGGGATATAAAAATAATTATAGGATGGCTGGACTAAAACCTTCACCTCTGCAAATATGTCAGTGTGTTTAGAGGTTATATACAGTAATGGCTATAATAAGGGTTAAACATTAGCATAGTGTAATTGTACTGTATGCTCTCCCTTCACAAAAATGTAAACGCATTCTAGTAATACATGTTTAGTAAATGAATAATCTGTTGACTGGCGTAATGCAAGAACGCAGAGCATTATGCATACTGTGTGTGAACTATTTGCATGCTAAATCAGCTCAATCTCATCTGACACAGTAGCGAAAGTTAATATGTGATGATTGCAAGTTTCTTACGTTTGAAGTAAACCAGCAAAGATGTTCAGTAAGACAGATCAAGTGTGGTTTCAATTACTGGACAAATGCTTTTTTTTAATGAAACCTTTATGCATTTCCTGCTCAACCACACCTCTCCAAAGAAGAGCAGAGCTGAGCAACATGCCGTGTGAGGTGTGTCGTCTTATGTGATGTCACATGGGTGGGAAATCTAATTGGCTCGTTTAATTAGCCCCCTGGCTAATCCAAAAATAGACCCATCCAGAAGAAATAAATACTGTTGCGAGACTTCAGTTCTAGGTTGGCATTAAGCAAAAATACTTTTATTGCAAACTTGTGGTTTTTGCTACTTACAATACATGTTACATTTGAAACAGAGGCAAATCATTGGCAGAAGACAGAAGAGTATGTGCTTGTAATGTGTTTAGCACCATTGGGTTTTTCATATACACCAGTAATTTAGAGGTTAACGTACTGTATGGAAGGTTGATGGTTTCTCTTAAATATGACCTGCCTATAAACAAAAAAAAATCTCCCCTAAAAAAATAAAAAAGAAAGATCGCTGGTTTGAGCATCCGATGCTTCTCTCGTCTTTTGCTTCGTCGTCACCTGAGATGTGGAGTGTATTTGGAGCTAGGACCTTCCCAGTGTACAGAACCCATCCCCTCCCCGTCCCTGTGTTCTAGAAGTGTCTAAACCGTCTCAGAGAGAACAGAGAAGAAACGAAAGGCTGCAGAGTCTTCAAGTATTAAACACAGCTCAGCGCACAAGCCTTTGACACACATTATTAGGACCTAGAGGAAAAAAAAATACTTGAGGGAAAAAAAAAACAGGCTAGGGTTAATTAGCATCCTCCCCGACACAAATATTTAATATAGATCCATATATTCATATGCATATAAATAAAAATTCAGTGCTGTAAAAACATCATTTCTGACCACGTAGGATCCGAGCCATCAGTGAAAGCAAGTCATGTATTTTTTTTTGTCTATTTTCTTTTAAAGAATTTCTCTCTCTCTTTTTTTTTTCTTTTTTAAATCATGTCTAAAAAAACAACAACTGCAGGACTATGTAAACTGATTTCCCATGTAATCGTCCTTCATTATATGACACTTTGTGAAAGATGTAGTGTTTACTTTCTCCCTCTTTTGGTTTATGCAGCACAGAGTTTAAAAAAAAAAAAAAAAAAGTTTTTTGGCAGCAGTAAGGCACCAAGAGAATATATCAGTGTGTGTGTGTGTGTGTAAGTAAAACACAAAGCAAAAACACTTTGGCTGTCTCAGAGAATCCTGTATGTCTCTTATGGTACGTGTGTACGAAGGTTAAAATGGAAGTGAAATGCAATCCTGTACGTTTGTAAGAACAGTCTTTTGTATTTGTATGCATGTGTGTGTGTGTGTGTGTGTGTGTGTGTGTGTGTGTAGAGTAAAATGCAAGTGAAATGCATCTGCAGTCCTGTAGGTGTCTGAGACCTGTGTCTCCCCTGCAGTGTGTGTGTGTGTGTGTGTGTGTGTGTGTGAGTATTTTCTCAGTCTCTAGGTGACGCTGGAGCGTCTTCGTCTACGATGAGCAGCGCCGCACGTTTTTGCCGTCTCCAGTGTGGTGCTGCAGGTCGATGGGCTGCGACGCCTGTTCTCCCGGCCGGGCGTTAAGCAGAGACAGGTTCCTCACACAACCTGTGATGCCTGAGGAGAACTTCCCACCAGTGAGAGCAGCCATGTCTGGGGCTCCACCTGGACACAACACATTTTTTTTTTCCCCAAGCTCATTTCCCAAAGAACTTCGGCAAGCTAACATTTTGCACAGTAGATGAAAGGATTTTTGTTTATGGTTTATTTACTGTATGTTTTATATTGTTGTATTAAATTACTTGCATTATTAATACCGCTTATCTACATGTACTGTAATAGTTCTCAATTAGGATAGACAGAATTATTTACATAACATAATAGAGTTATAATTTAATTATACAGTATAATCAAATATTATAAACCAGAGGTGTAAAAGAATCATCCAAATTATACACAAATGTCTGAACATTAAATATCAATTGAGCAAATCAGCGCCCAATAAGATATATATATATATATATTTTTTTTTTTACTTTTGGGAATACTGTACTATAGGGAGTACTTTGTCCTCCTTCAGATTTATTCCTCTATTGGTCACTTAGCAATTCCCACCAGTCTTTATTCCCCTGGATAGATTGACGTGGTTGAGAGGTTGATATACGTTTCCTCAAAGACAAGAATCATGATTCAAGCAATCCAAGTCTCAGTAAAACACTGATCAGCCATGACAGAAACACCATTAATATTTAATCATGCTGGTTTTTTGGTTCCCCTTGTGCCACTAGGGTGGTTCTGGCCCCATACGGTGTGGCTCTGAAGGACATTCTGTTGTCTGACACCAGTGGCTCCTTTGGATGATGTGGGTTACACCTTTGGATGCCTTCATGGAGCGGACTTGCTCTTTCAGCACAACTCATGGTTGCTCAATCTGACTGGGATCTAAAGAGTTTGGAGGTTGTGTCGGTTGGGTTCCTGTGCGGGGCGGGCTGTGGTTTACTGTGGTGTTTTGGTGTCTTTTTATTGTAGCCAGCATTGACATTTTTAGGCAACGTGTACTGCATTGGCTTGTCTGTGGGATTGGACTGGATGATCTGGCCCTTGCTATCTATGGGTATGGATGTTCCCAGGATACGGTCACCAGGATTATTGGCAGTTTATATTGTTGACAGTTCACCTGTCAGTGGTGTTAATGTTATGTATGTTCAATGTATGATCGCAATTATAATCAGCATATGACATTAACATGCATTACAAAATCTAGGACTGTAAGGAGAGTCATACCCAGGTAGATGCTGCCTTTGGTGTTTACCATGACGCTCTTGCCGGGGGACTGTCCACGCTGAGGCGTCCTGTTATCTACCTGAATGTAGCCTTGCTTTCCTGTCCTGCTTACAACAGAAGCACAAATTCATCTGTCCAGGTTGCACCATTGTATAAAACACGTACAAACAAATCAACAGTCAAACTTTTAGCTACAGATTAAAATATCAACCTTAGAACAATGATTCTGTCCTCTGCGTTTACGTCATGCCTGCAGTACCTTTCATGACATCATCAATTGGTTTTAAGGTCAATGTTTATATACAGTATCTTTATAAAGAGAGGGAGAGAGAGAAACTTTGTCCTATCCAGTAACACTGTCTAGCCACCATCAAGCTAAAAATAAGTCCTGAAAATGTACTAATAATAGTAACAGAAAAAGTTTTCGCTCATGTCTTGGAGTCTCTGCTTTAGACATTGCTGTAGGAATGTGTGGAAAACACTCAACAATTTAATGTAAATGTGAAACAAAAAGGTACCTGACTGCAGTGATTTTGTGCCAGCGTCCATCATTAATGCGTTCCTTTGAGAGGATTTCTGCCTCTCCGCTGCCCAGCTGGTAACTATGGGAAATGAAATTATGCAATTAAATAAGAAAATAAAAACTTTAAAAAATTGTTTAGTTTTGTTTTTCTACTGGTCATGGTTTAAATGATTTTTAAAAAATCTTTTTTTGGGGGTGGGGGGACTAATTTATTCATATCCGATTCCCGTGTCACCAGGGGGCTTCCACACCGGCGCTACCACACCAGTCAGGGACGGCCGAAATAGACCAGACCAGTCCCTAGTATGTACTTTAAAGTAGACCAGACAATTTGCAAATAGTTCTAATTTTACCTTTTGACCAATCAGAATACAGCATTTCACAGCACTGTGGTTTAACACTGTCTACTGTAATAACATATCCCTGCTCTAAATACTGTATGAGCCACGTCAGACACATTCTTTAAACAAACACTTTGTGTGATGCATGTCGTCTCACCTGAACGCCACCTGTCCGTTTTGTAAGCCAACGCTTATGAAGTCCTTGCCTTTTCCCTTGTCTCCTGATTCCTGTGAAAAGTGATACCGTGCAGAATGAAAGATTTGAATCCAGAGGTCATGTTAAACGATTGACATTACTTGTTAATAAAATCATGTATTAACATTAACATACTATGATGTTAAATTAAATGCAAAATGATGTTAATTCCATTTAAATTCCATTTCAAGTTTTTATTACATGTACATAATATTTACAGCAAAAAATTTACAGCAAATACTTTTCAATATTTTCTATACTGTCATTTTAAAAATTATATTCATATTTCAAATTTTATATTCCTCGTTTGATTATTTTTTATACTCCATTTTTCTTTTTATTATTATATTCTTATTTCATATTCTTTCATATGATTTAAACCAATTGTTTTCATTCTAAAATGTTCTTGAGGCTTACAAATCCATGCAAAAGTCATGCAATTATTTATTAGGGTGTAAACAAAATACAGCCTGTTGAAGACAAAAAAAATCTTGATGTATAGTATGACAGAATTGTTGCAGAATATAATATATTCATCATGTCCTGCCTCAGCCCTGTCATATCATTGGCTTGGTGCCTTATCGCGCCCACCTGATTTGTGTTCTTTCTCGAAAAGTTCGCCTGTTGTGTATCATTTTTTAATTTAGCCAATTTCCTATTTTTTTTACCTTTTATTGTTTCTTTGATTATACTGTATATTACATAACTCCGCTCTTGCCTGCCTGTGCGAGGATTAGACTCAGTTATGGATGTGATTCTTGGGTTGACCATAAACACTAGACTACTACCTCATGCTGGTGAATGCATCCTGTTATTAAAAAAAATTTAATGATGGCATGGTTATGATAATTATTATAATTTTTTTTATAACAGCAAATTCTGAGATGTTTTATTCATCTTTACTCAATAAAATTTGCCAACAGTTAACCTTTTTTATTCCTCATAGTATGACAGATTGTAATCTTTAATCTTTTTATGATTACGTTTAGAAAACTGTGTTCTTTTTCGCGCAAAGATCAAACCGAGCTCCAAACGGCCAACCTGCATGTTCAGTCATTCCAACGTCTGCAGTAAACACCTGGAGGGACCTACTTGATTGTGTGTCTGCTGACGGAAAGCCGATGCCTTGTTACGAGCATGTGATTTGTGCAGTTTCAGTGCGGCTTCAGGCTCCTGAGGACATTACCCGTGGTAGGTTAGGGGAGCATGTTAGCATGCAGTGCATTCAAGCATCCACACACACACAGACACACGTACACACACGCACACATAAAAAACACAATGAGTCCATGAGTTTGAGCTCACTGCACGGGTGGTTATGAATCTCATAAATGCAGAAATTATGGTGAGTGGGAAAAGCTAACAGCTTGGTGTGTCACATGCTGTTAAAAAGCGATGCAGGTCATAAAAGTCCATTTGAAGCAGGTTATTAAACCAGTCTGACAATTCTCCGAATCATAAAACTTCAAGATGAAAAGCTGAGAAAAATCATCTTCCTTCGCAGACTATAACAATATTATACAGGACATTTTAAAACTTTTTTTGCTTTTTTGCTCTATGTTAAGCAGCATGAGTTGGGGTAATACATGTACTTTATATTGTAGTTTTTGGAAGTAAAACACAAAAATCGAATCTAATAAAACCTCTTAAATAAAATTTCCTACCCATGTCCTATTTTTAAAGGTTTTTTTTTTTTTTTGCATTTAAAAGAATCTGAAATGGTTCATACTCAACATTGCACTGAGTTAGAATATGCATAGCAATGCTTTTGAATTTATTTATTATTATTATTATTTTTATGATGTCCAAGAGGCATTAAAGTCAAACCGGGACTTTTGATTGTGCAGAATAACAGAACACAGTTATGAGAGTAAATACACCCTTTATGTCTACACTAATGCACTTATCCCAGTGTTTCACTAGTGCTTAGACACCATCAAGGTAGAACATTTTTAAGTATTGTACTTCAGACAAATTTTATATATAAAATTTTATATAAAAGTCAGGCAAAAAAATGTATACACACTAGATGCATCAAAGATGGTGCATCTAGTGACATCTTTAAAGGCAGCATAAAAAAAACTACACACTGCTGCCATAATTCATTTAGAGGGTTAAAAAGGGCGTGGATAAAAACTGTAGGAGTGTGTATACATCTTTTTGGCTAACTCTATATATGCACACACACACCCACACACACACACATAAAATTCATGTTTGGATAATGTTCATTATACAGTGTGTGTATCGTGATCGATATCAGCATATTGGAACATACCACCCCCTGCCACAGAATGAGTCCGTCTGAAGAGTGTGTATTTATCTCTAGCTCGATAGTCTCAGGTGCCTCAGGAGCACTGAAATAAATGAATATACAAAATGTGATGTTGAACTCGAGTCATTGTAGTTATAACAGCAGCTCTGACTACACAAACTAGCATGATCTCCTGACCTGCGTGGAAACATGTGTTTGGGAAGGCCGAGGTAGCCGTCATCGTGGAAAAATGCAGCATATTGTACCGGGGAATCTGTAAGAGAAGCACAAGGTTTAGATGATGCACAGCACGGAGGGGCTCCAGGCTAGACTGCAGACGCGCTGCCATCCTGTGGATGGTGATGGAAAGACCCAAAGATGAACAGGTTAATGAACAGAAAAATAAAGATGAAGGCATGTTTATTGATTGGAATGTGTGAGACGAGATAAATAAAAAAAATAGGAAACACCACTGATGCTGTGGTGCATTAATTTAAATGCAATGTGATGGCAATTGGATCGTTCCCTGTACCTTAGTTATTACCTTCATAATAACTAAGCAGTAAATAAATAATATTGATTATGTATTGGGCAAAGTTCTTGAGACACCCCCATTTATTCATATTTTGCTTCCAAAGAGCCAGACTTTCTTGTATTTAAATGAAGTCTTGAGGAATAGTTCACCAGGGCTTACTAAAAGAGATTTAAATTTTTAAAATAATTTTATTTATTTACATTTTTTTATTTTATCTGCAGGCTGTCACATTAAAACATTTGTTGCCATTTCTTCATTTAATCTACATCATTTCATTTAATTCAATGTGAAGAAATGAGGGCTGGCTCAAGAGTTTTGCACAGTAACGTATAATTTAAAAAAAATACTGATAAATAATGTTTTTAAAATAAACAAATTAACCTAATATTGTACTTAAGTGAAATAAAGGAAATAAAATCTCTTATTTTATTTTCCCCTCTAATTTTAATATTAGCATCATTAGCAGTGGCGGCCGGGCAATACGACGCGCAGGGGCGCCGCCCCCTTAAAGTTAAGCAGAGGAAAATGTTACTTTAACATATAATTATTTAACATAATAATTTCTCATTTTAATAATGAAATAAAGTCATTTAATCACAAGATTCCGCTGTATTTCTTAATATAATTTATTTGCAATAACAAAAAATCTAAACTGTATTACGTTCATTTGTGTTCGTGTACGCGGGGCGCCGGACAAACGAGTGTCTAGTCTAGTGTCTAGGCACGTAAATCTTTGAAAAGCATGTGACCTGAGGCTGAGCTCTGATTGGATCTTTTCAAATCATTCTTCGGGCGCAGCACTGTGCGCCCTGAACCCTCCCACCTTTGTTCTTAGCGAATCATATTGTTTTTAAATACTTGGCCTCATGTGATTGGACCATTCTCAACGAGTCTTTTCCAGCACTTCTTATGGCAAGCGGAGCTGCTGACTGGACGCGATGTGAGTCGAATGCTAGTATTTATTGTGTTGTAGTAATGATCACCGCATAAACGATTTGTGAATCATTTGTTTAAATGAATTTTTTCTTGCACTAGGCGCCACTGATCATTAGTACTGACTCCGAGTACGGAATCTAACCTTCATGAATAACATTCAGTTCTTTCATTTCTCTTTTTCTTTTATTTCTTTTTTCACTTACCCGCTCATTCCCACACTACAAGCAATTTGGAAATGCAATTTTGCCTTATCTATATGTATCTGCCAAACATCCAAAGACATGCAGATTAGGCTAATTGGCGTTCCCAAATTGCCCACACTGTGTCAATGTGCGTGTGAATATTGACCGGAGGTCCTAACACGTTTGTAAAATGGGAATAAATACAATGGTCACCCTTGCCCTCCATGGACCCTAGTTGGACGGATGAATGTTGATTAAATTCATTCTTCTGCTCCACATTCCCGTCCAGTAGATGGCGATACTGCACCAACCCAGCCATAAACTCAAAAGAAGAAAAAGCAATGCTCTTGTACAATACAAGTGTAGCAGAAGATGCACGTGGCTTGTGTTTGGTTAGTGCTAAAGATAAGTTCCATATATATTTTAAGGCATTCATTAATTTTTAGCAGAGCATTTAAATTTGTGTGTTTATTTAAATAATTTAAAAAGTGTGAATCAAAAACTGATCAACAAAGGACTGATTAACTAATACAGCTCTATCGGTAATCATTCTCCTGTAACGTCACACCACTATATGTTTTATTCCATAGATAAATACATAACATATATCCGACACTGTGAATTCAGACGACGTCTCCACACTATAGAGGCAACAATACAGTATGTCTATGCAACACAACATACAGTACAAGGAACGACCCATTTGTGTGTGTTATACATTACTGTATGTGTGTCATGCTCTTTCGGATTTGTTACAGTATAAGTTTGATCAGATTGGAGCATCTTATTATCATATTGCATGTACAGTATACAGTATGATGTAAAAAGTGTTGTTAGCAGGTCACATTTCTGTCCTCATGAATAAAAAAAACACATTCTGATTAATCAACAAGACAACAAGGACAAGCACATTACACACACATACAAAACAGTTAAAATTTCCTCAAGAGAGAAGACGGTAGTTAGGATGACGCCAAACAGAATCAACAACATACATACACACACACACACACACACAAATGGCATATGACAATCACAAGGGAAGGCATTTCTTACAGACACATACTCCGAACAATATACAGGAAGTCAATGTTCAAGGCGGTTGAATGCTTACCAAAACCCCATGTTATTCATCACACCGTTTGACTCTGAGACTCACCTGTTTTTGTGTTTTATTTAGTGCTTGACGTTTAGTAGTTAGTAACGGATCATATGGATGATTGTATGGAATGAAAAGGGGAATCCTACAGTTTTTAGACTGGATATGATTAATCAATGCTCCATTTGAAATAATGTTAAAACGTTTGGATTCCCCTTGTTGAAATGAATGGGAACGCTTTACATTAAGGATCCCTTAATTGACATAATTTTTTGAGATTGAGGCTCGGGGTTGCTCATTGGCAGGTCAGAGAGGTTTCAGGCACCACCAGGTTGCCACTGTTGGGTTCTTGGAACCCATAACCCTATATAACCCTACATAACCCTACCTAGTTATACCATTATACTGTACATCTCAGCAGTTGAGTGTTGAGAGCCTTGCTTAAGGATCCAACAATGGTAGCTCTCTAGGGCAAAGACTTGAACCCATAACCTTCTGATCCATAGTCCAACATTTTAACCACAAACTACTCTGACACTATCCCTTGTCGGCACAAGCCCTAGTTAGCACTGTCGCCTCCAGGATTGGGAGTTCGACTCTCCATTCCGGTCTGTCTATGGATGGAGTGTTCTCTTTGATTGGTTTCTACCGGGTACTCCGCCCATTTTTTGGGCCGATTGGGATTTCCAAACAGTCTTTAGTGTGTGAATGAGTGTGTGTGCTTGGTTGTTGCATTTTAGTTTTATTTCTAAACGTTCTACGAGACTATTCATTAACTTATGGTGTTCATTATTTTTGGCTTGTTAATTAATCCACAACTTAATCCTTCATTAATGTTAATGATGCTGTATTAAAGCTGCCGTGTGCAGGTTAGCTAATGTCTCCGATACATTAAGGGAGTCAAAATAAATTTGATGATGAAATTTGATGGTACAAAGAGCAAGTACTTACAGTAAAGGGATATTCCGGTGGTAAACCTCAAAAACGTACAAATCCATTTCACCATGATAAGCCTCCATTTTAGTCAATTCTCATCGACTAAAACCTTTGTTAAGATATGTCATATTACATATTTACTGTTCAATTTGATTTTAGACACACATTATTTTAGGGCTCAGGTTGCATGACAGCTTCTCAACACTTATTAGCAGTTTCTAAGAGAAAGTCAAGCAACTGTTTAGTTTTTTAGGGCACATGCACTGTCGTCGATGAGTGAACTGGGTTAACAGGACTGTAACTTTTGCTAGACGTTTCTCGGGAAACTACTAACAAATGAATTCGAGGTGACTGATCCGAAGAACTCATCGCTCGTATACAGTACAAGGACACCTAAAATGATGTGCATCTATAGCTTTTTTTCCCCCAGTTTTTCTCAGCTTTGGATTTGGAGTATGGGTGTTAGAGGAGAGAGTTCATCTGGTTAGTGTCGGCTCAGGCAGACAGGACGGATACCGTACCGTTCACCCCGCTGCCTTCCAAATTCCACGGCGCCTCGACGACGTTGGTCTCCTGCCCTGTGTGTGTAGGATAACAGCCACGAGAGCGCATGGGTCAGACACACAGTTAGGCATTAGAGCTGAAGTTAGGAGCGTTTACCTCTGGGAGCTCTCAGTCTTGTTTCGGTGGACTGAGACGCTCGTATGTCAGAGGGGGGAGATGTTAATCTTCAACCAACTAACCAGTTTTAATCATCTCAAAGCTGTGAGTGTGGAGATTATTAGTTCTATCAATAGCAGGCTTTCTACAGTATGTAAAAGGGTTCTCTAATGTGAATAAAAGCTTTTTAGTAATTCTGGCCTCCAGCACTACGTCTAGGTCGGGCATGGACTAATGTATTATACTGTATACGCACAGACTTCGGCATTGTGTTATAGAACAGAGAGACAGACAGAAAACTCACCTTCTCTGCAGAAGATGCCCGCGTAACCCGCAGCACACACGCAGTGACCGTTCACGCAGCTGCCTCCGTTGTGGCACTGAGACGAGTGCAGACAAGTGTCCTTCACCAGCTCACAGCGCTCTCCTACAACACAACCATTTCCATTTTATTTCTCTTACAAACAGTGAAACTACTTTACACAACTTAGTTTATTTTCTCCATAAAATACACACTGCCTGGCCACTAAAGTTGCGTTCGACCGACTTGAGCTTTGATTATGGTGTTCAATTCATGTGTGAAAATGATTCTTATGCTCCCAGAACCACTGTGTCACAATTGCCTGGTCTATGAGGGAAGAAAAGCTCCAAGGATGTGATAAACTGGTCATTCAGTACATTCAGGTCGTCAGCTGATTTAATTTTATCACCACATAACGTTGCTGAGTCCAGACCTGACCAACTTATGGTAACCCCAGATCATAACACAGTCTCCAGAGGCTTGGACAGTGGACACTATGCATGATGGTGTATGGCTTCATGCGCATCCCTTCTTACCCTGATGCCCGCATCGCTCTGGAACAGGCTCGAACTGATCTTTATGCTCACTAGTAAACTGAACCTTCTATCATCTATGACTCAACACTACAAGGTTTTACATTATTTTGTGTTTCTTTTTAAAATTTTGGCCCAGAAATGGAGCGGTTCCATCCCAACATGTGCATCTTTTCGTTTAAAGAATCCACAACAATGCACACGAGACAATATGGTGTTCATTGCGCTTTCCTGCTATTGAATTTCCCCTTGCACATACAGTAGCACATTTACATTATAATGTAATTTATGGCAAACACCCTTATCCAGACGTAGAATGTTTTCATTTGACATCTGAGTACCTTCCTCAAGGACCCAACTGTGATAATTTGGTAGTGCTGGGGTTTTGAACCTGGGACCTCACAATCAGTAGCACCTTAACTAATGAGCGACCCTGCCCAGCACCATCCCGAAAATCTCCTAAATGAGCTCAGTATTCGTTTCTAATAAATGCAAAAGTGTTATGTGTAATATGTGATGCATTCACACATATAGCCAGTTTCATGAATATTGGAACTATGAGACTTTTTTTTTTCAAGATTTTCTCAAGACGTTTGACAAAAGTGTGTCATTAAACGTTCAGGAATTGCCGCCACTTTCACCCCCATTTTTAGTGGGGTTCCATATTCATAAATAATGGAACAAATGGCTGACAAGCAGTTTCACGCACCATGAGTGGTTTATATCAAATTCGATATGACGTTGAGAGACCAAATACCCAAAATGTAGCAATTCAATTAACATTCCAATATTTATAAACCTGAGTGTAAAATTTATTATAAAAATTATTTAAATAATAAAGAACTACTGTTTAGATGATTGCACTAATAGAAATCCTGGCACTTTAGCCAACCCTGTGTCAACATGTAACACCATGTGCACATTAAGCTCACCGTCATAGCCGTCTCTGCAGAGACACTGAAACTCGTACTCAGCGCTGGGCATGCAGGTGCCACCGTTCTTACACTGCCTGCGGTCACACGGGCTCGCGTCAATGCACTGACCGATGGCCCTGCTCTCTGTGAAAGTGTAGGACAGATCGATCTTCTTCCCATTGATAGACACCTGGAGACGAAAGATGTCAAAGTCTAATTTAATGCTAAAAATATAATGCGGTAGAAGTAGACATATAATAGTCGACAGAAGGACCTCTCCGATGCAGCCGTCGAAGAACATGCTGACGTTGGCAGGTTTGGGCAGGATATCCCTATTTGGCACGCCACCCAGGAACATGGACGTGTTGACATTGAGACCCTGGGCCTTCCCAGGAGATGACATCTTGACCTCGGGCCCATCGTTTAGCCTCAGAATGCCGTCCTGGTTCAAGCGTTCTGCGGTCACATGTTGCCACTTGCCTACAGATACCTGCTTCTGACTCCGCAGCAAGGCCTGGCCTACAAGCATGTCATGCACAAATATTCCAGAGATCAATTACCACCAAATATATAAGCCCTCTTGATAAAACAAACAAACTCCTACCTGTGCCAAGCTCATATCGAAACTCCACATGTCCGCCCACAAGCGAGAGAGTGACAAAGTCCTCCACCTTCATCTTCTGCCCACCAATGAAGAACATCAAACCATCTTCGTCCATGGGCTTGAACTCGATGTCGATACGCAGGTCGTTGTGGATGTTTGTAAGAGGAGGGTACGCGATATACGAATCGTCCGTGTTGAACAGCGGCGTCGTCACCAGCGTGCCTAATGGTGCAGACGTTAGTGTGACTCCCAAAGAATTTCTATTATTATACATACCAGAGTATGTATAAATATAGAAACAAAACACATCGACCGATCCTTACCGTCCATGCATTTGTGTCCGTATTTGCCGAGGTGGCAGCGGCAGTCGTAGCCAGTATTCTTGGGTCGGTTAATGCAGGTAGCATCAGGACCGCATGCCTCTGAGGATGCAACACACAACATACAGGAAATGAGATGCTACAGCTACCCATGGTTGAGAGAGATATTACGAAAATGACTACATGATGTCAATCTGTTGATTTTAACCACTGTAGTATTGTATTGTCCATCTGTCAACTGTACATTCCACAGTATATTTTCTGTTCTCTGTGCCTGACCTGGATGGCAGCGTTCGAAAAAGTTGTGCTGGCAGTTGATCCCAGTGTATCCGCTCAGGCAGGAGCACTTGTACAGACTTTCCACTGATTCTTTACACCGTCCGCCGTGCTGTACCACAAAACACAACCTCAGTGTAGCAACATACTGCAAGTAAAGCTAGACCCTCAATCAGGGTGAATGCAAAATGCAGGTCCTGTTTTAACACAGTCATTGACAACCATTATTTCATCATTTCATATACCACTTTAATCTCTCGCTCATCCTGGAGCTTATCCCTGGGGACTCTGAAATTGTTTATTTAACCCTTTTTTTGGGGGGGAAAGGAGTCTCCAGTGTCAGTCCTTATAACATTCAAAGATTTGCCATCTTCATCAGGTTTCTGAGTAACATGAAGACCTATTAATTGCTTACGTTTACAAAGAAACTAAGGTCCTCGGGTGTTGCAATGTTATTGTACATTTTATGCAAAACTCTCTGATTTAATTCTCCAATGTGCCCCCTACTGGTTATCTCCGGTGACACGTGCAGTATGTGATCACATCCGCACACGCCGCTGCTGGTTCACTACCTGATCACATGGTTTAACAGCATGTACTGTATATCTCCAGCCCCTAAACCTACAAAACACCACGACCATCATTCTTTATTTTCTTGGAACCTCATGCCCCTAAATGCTATGTTCTTGACAAACAGCTGTATGGCTCACCTGTAATAAAGGGAACAGGTCGAGTTAACGTTGAAAGCAATACCAGAACACGCAGTATATTTTTTTATAGCAGCTTATCTAGCTGTCTGTGGTTTAAATGATTGATTAAACGATAAAACGATTTGAATCTTAAGTGTCATCAAACCTGGCACGGGTTATCCTTGCAAGTGGGGCAGTTAGTCACTCCAGTCGAATTCTTCTCCAGATCTTTGAAAATAACTTCATCCCCTTGGATAATCAGCTGACTAATGCAGCCTAAAAAAATGGGTTATGGAGTCAGCATGATGAAAGTTGGAAAGGTTTAATTACACAGAAATGACTGTAACACCTATATGATGATCCACTGCTGATGCATTGGATACACAATATATACAATATATATAAAATAATGAAACAAAAAGATTTCTTCCTCACCAACAAAGCCACTTTTAAGCTCTGCCGTTTTGGCGATCATGCTGTAGTTTGGATAGCCGCCTACAAACAGCTCCTCGTTCAGATCCAGCCCTTGGAATTTGCCCTGCACAGATGCAGCAGATGTTTTATATATGAACTCCTGCCTCATGTCATGAATCAAACTTACAGTAATGTCAGAACAGAAAGCCTCCAGTGTGCATGACCGGTGTAACAGCAGCAGCCGTACCTGGGAGGTCCCGTTGACGGGAGCTTTGTCGTCCACTATGATGGATCCTTGTGTGCCGTTACGGTAAAGCTGCACTGTATGGAACTCGCCGAGCTTTATGGCAGTCGGGTACCGGATGGTGGCCATACCCGAACCCACATCGAACCTTCCGGACACGAGCAGAAATTAAATAAACATTTCTTTTAATGTACTTAAAGAACTTGTGTTTCACCAGATATTAAACAATCATGTTTGTATCTGAAGATAAAAGAACTGAATTGAATGAAGTCAGTTCCAGTAAGATAATTGATTGCATATGGTTGTAAAACAAAGTAAATATAAATATAAAATAAATAGAGTAACTAGGATGTCAATTGATAGAGAAAAAATATTGTTCATTTGTTTATTTTTTGTCACACCTACCTGAACTCAGGACGACCACCCACAAGCCCGAGAGAAATAAAATCAGCTCCCATTTTCTTCTTCTGCCCGTTATACAGGATCATTCCTGAAGGAGTGAAAAAAAAAACCCCTAAAGACTACAAGCATCACTGTGTGTAAGCAGACAAAGAAAGCAGAATGCAACGGGTCTTTTGCTAAGCGGATTAGGGAAGTGCCATGCCAGGGGAGAATGGACACGGGGGCTCAACAAGGGACAGAGTGTGTGAGTGAAAGCTCGGGTACAGTCCTGTAGAACTGAGATTTATGCCAGTCAGTGCCTTCATGAACAGCATGCCAGAGCACACAACATACCTCAGCCACAGGAATGGGGAGGCAAACAGACCAGGAGTGCATCATGGGTATCAGTGAGAAGATCAGTACATGCCTTCTGCTTTACTGATCTCTGAAAATGTGATACTGTAATGTGTTCTTTCTCTCCTCACCTAATAGTAGCAAAATGATCCTAACTGCTTATGATACCATATTATCATGTTAATACAAGCACAAAAATGTTAATTATTATTGATTTGGTTCATTATCGGTTCATTGCCATTAATAATTTAATCTGTTAAGTAAACGTTTGTTTTGTGTAATATATCGCCGGCGTTTACCACAAGAAGGCGCACAATATTAGACATTGACGCCCTAATGAGACCTCAATACATACCGTAAGACCAAACATTATGTTTTTTGTATCACCATGTGTCGAATTTGGTTACATTTTCCCATCCCTACTAAGTAATGATAAAAGATGCTCATGCTTTCACAGTTTCACAGTTCTAACAGCCTAATTCCAACTAATTAGTTATTTAAGACAAGTAAATGAAGTATTTAGATTTATAGTTGAAGATACTGCTCTAGCCTCGTTCAGCAAGGATGCTGAAAATTACCTTACTTTCACATGCTTTGTCGGAAGAGGGAGGAATTCATTGTAAGAAATGAAAAAAGAGAATAAATAATAAATAATAAAGTATTCTGCAGTCATATAATGTTACTATAGTACTTTAAAAATATTACGTTTGTATGGAATCGTGAACACCATATTGTATTGAGACAAAACCATATCGTCCCATCACTATTAGTTATAATGATTACTCGATTATTGATTGTTAACGTGCTAATTACAGGTTAAGACTACACTAAATATAATTATTACATTTTTATATCATATGCCCCATACTAATAGTAAATTACTACTTATTATTATATGATTACAGTTATTAATAATTTAACCCTAAACATTACTGAATAAATCATGATACCATGTACAAAAAGGACAAGCAATATCTGTCACAACCTGCCAAGCTACAGCTACACCATAGATGAGCCTGGCTCCTTCCCATCCATGCTCCAGTCCGTGTCTTGCCTTTCACTGCCTCAGTCACCGCTCTGAGCACACCTGTTGCCTGTTTGCCCTCATTATTTCTTCTATTTTAGGAACTCGGAAACATCAACACTTCACCAGATTATTGTGCCAATATTCCCACATTTGTTTTGCCATTTGCTTACTATGTAATCGACCACATTTTGTTATCAACCTCATTCTTGCCTATCGTTTTTGGATTTACTATATGACTTGATTACCGGCTTTGACTTCCGTGTTGCACACTGACTACGAGACTGTCTAGCGTTTTTGGATTTACTGCACGGATCTATTGCATGTTCAGATTACTGGCTTTCACACTCAAAACCATCTGGAGCTTCTCTGCATCTTCACAAAGACTGTACGTGCACATTATCATTGTCTCTGCTCTTAGATCCTGCCTTTAACTTTCTGCCGCTATACCCCAGTGTGTGACAGTATAATCTGCCCAATTATGGATCCAGCAGAGTTTGCCAACCTGAGACCTGCACTAGAAAACCAGGGGGCTCTTCTTGGCACACATCAGCAAGACATTCAACAGGTTACTGAAACCCTCAGAACCGTCACTGATACACTCGCCTCCCTAACGTTTCCGATTCAGCAGATGCAAGCCTCGCAGACTCCAGTTCCGGTCGCCCCTGTTTCTTTTGCTTCTCCATTAGGGATGCACCGATACCACTTTTTTGGAAAACGAGTACGAGTACTTGCATTTCAGTACTCGCCGATACCGATACCAAGTACTTAATAAAAACATGATTTTAAATTTTAAAGAGGTTGCTGCAGAGTGCGTTGTATTGGTTTAGAAGCGTGGGTAAACTTTTTGTACTCGTTGTCATGTTGGGATTTTAGGTGCTTGATTAAATTACTTGTGTTAAATGCGCTACCTTTTGAGCCTCCTCTGGACATTTCACTGAGCAGAATTTGCAGTCCACCTTTGTTTTGTCGTCTTCATTCACTTTGAAATAATTCCCCCACTTCCCCGCTCTGAGCTGCATCCGGGATCTGGGGGCGGGCACTCGGTGCTCGAGTACTTTAGAAAATGTGGTATCGAGGCCGATACCAGATACCGGTATTGGTATCGGTGCATCCCTATTCTCCATCCTCACCTCGTGAGCCAGGCCTTCCCGCCCCACCTACTTATGATGGTTGACCCTAACGTCTGCCGCTTCTTTTTATCCCAGTGTTCCCGTGTTCTTGAACCACAAGCCTCGTCATTTCTTCCCAAACAGTCTAAGGGGGCATACATAATAACCGTCCCTTCTGGAAAGGTGAGAGAATGCGGAACGGTTGACCAAAACCTGATCTGTTTATCCATAGTTAACCTCCTTAAGATCCCTTCTCTACCCCTGGGCTGCTCATTCTCCATACAAGCCCTAGACGGAAGCAACCTAGCCCCAATAACTCATCAAACTTCTCTAGTCATTCTTCAGTTCTCTGGGAACCACTCCGAATTATTTTTTTCCTTTATCGTCAAGAGTTCTCATGCTCCAGTTGTGCTGGGCCTTCCTTAGCTAGCCCTCCATAATCCACATATTGACTGGGCTTAGACGGAGTCTTAGACTGGAGCACGTCCTGTCTCTCATCGTGTCTCCATGCTGCTCCTATTAAGACCCCAATCCCCTCTCTAAGGAGGAGTTTCCCAACCTATCTAATGTCCCAGCCGAATAGCATGACCTCAAGCTCGTTTTTAGCAAGTCAAGTGCAACCTAGCTTCCACCTCACCAACCATACGACTGCATGATTGATCTTGTTCCTGGCTCAACCTGACCCAAAGACAATTCTATTCTCTCTCTTGCCCTGAGAGAGAAGCCATGGATCAGTACATCTCCGAGTCTCTTTCTGCTGGAGTAATCCGCCTCCTCCTCCTCCCCTGCGGGTGCTGGTTTCTTCTTTGTGGAGAAGAAGGACAAGTCCCTCAGACCTTGTATAGATTACAGGGGACTGAATGAGATCAAGATCAAGAATCGTTATCCCCTGCCACTCATGACCTCTGCTTTCGAACTTCTGCAAGACGCCTGATTCTTCACCAAGCTGGACCTAAGAATTATAATTTGGATCAGGGAGAGGGATGAGTGGAAGACACACCATCCAGTCATTATGAGTACCTCATGGTTCCATTTGGATTAACCAATGCGCCGACAGGAGCTCCCACGTTTCCTGGGGTTTGCCAACTTTTACCGGCTATTCATTAGAAATTAAAGCATTGTAGCAGCACCCCTCACTACCCTCAGCTCCATAAAACTCCCTGTTCAGTGGAACCTTCTGGCTGACAAAGCCTTTTTGGATCTCAAATTCTGCTTCACCTCTGTCCCCATCCTCACGTTCCCTGACAGCTCCCTCCAACTTGGGGTGGAAGTGGACGCACCTGAAACCGGAGTAGCTGTCCTCTCTCAAAGGTCCCACAAGGACAATAATGTTGCCTTGCTCTTTCTTCTCTTGATGCCTCTCTCCGACTAAACGCAACTACGACATTGGAGACCATGAATTGCTGGCCATTAAGCTTGCCCAGGAGGAATGACAGCTTTGGCTGGAAGGAGCAGTACACCCCTTTCTGGTCTGGACAGATCATAGGAACCTCAAGTACTTGAGGTCAGCCAAAAGACTCAATTCATGTCAGGCTCGTTGGCCATGGTTTGGTCGTTTTTTTTTTTTTTTCTTCCAAGATTTAACTTTACGCTCTCTTACCGTGCAGGGTCCAAGAACGCCAAGCCTGACAACTTCTCCCGTCAGTTTTCTCCCTGCCCAAAACTTCGAGGGGCCACTCAAATCTTATCAATTGTACATCAATGTTCCTGGTGGCCAACCATCAAAGATGTTGTGAGAGATTTTGTAGCATCTTGCAACACATGCACCTGGATATGCTCTACTGGCATGCCACCCTTCCAGAGCTGTCTAGGATACCACCATTGTTCCTGGCTCAAGAGGAGGAAGCTTCAGTTCCGGTGGCCCAAGCCTTTGTCCTCCGCTGCTGCTCGCAGTGAGTGCTTCCAACGAAAAGCCAATCGCCACTCTCCGACTAAACGCAACTACGACATTGGAGACCATGAATTGCTGGTCGTTAAGCTTGCCATCATTCTGCAGCTCCCAGGTACCATGTTGGCCAGAGGGTAATGCTTTCCACTCATGACATGCCAATCAAGACCACTTCCCATGAACTATCCTCTAGAAATATCGGCCCATTCACCATTGCTAAAGTCATCAACCCATGTTCTGTAAGACTGTCTCTACTATTATCTATCTGTCGTATCAATCCTACATTCCACGTCTCTTAAATCCGACAGCTGGTCGCCTGTCCTTTGTCCCCTTACCCCACCCTTCTCCACCCCCTCACCTCATTGATGGGAGAGAAGCCTTTACAGTCCGCAGGCTCTTCAAATCCTGTCGCTGAGGCCAAGGCCTGCAATATCCTGTGGACTGGGAGGGTTATGGATGTCAAGTTGCGTGCCTGCCAGATTCATCGTGGACTCATCCTTGATGAGGAAATTTTAAAAACTCCACCCTGAGACACCATCTAGAGCACCCGGCGGCGTCCGTAGGATAGGGGATACTGTCATGCCAAGCCACATCTACACCAAAGATGAGCCTGGCTCCTTCCTTTCCATGCTCCAGTCCGAGTCTTACCTTTCACCGCCTCAGTCAACACCCAAAGCACACCTGTTGCGTGTTCATGCCAATATTCCCGTGTTTGTTTTGCCATTTGACTTCCGCGTTGCACACTGACTACGAGACTGTCTAGCCTTTTGGATTTATCGCATGTGTGGATTAACGGCTTTGACTTCCACGTTGCACGCTGACTAAGAGACTGTCTAGCGTTTTTGGATTTACTGCATGTGTGGATCTATTGCACGTTCGGATTACTGGGTTTCAGCCTCGAAACCATCTGGAGCTTCTCTGCATCTTCACAAAGACTGTAAGTGCACATTATCATTGTCTCTGATGTTGGACCCTCACCTTTAACTTTCTGCCGCTATACTCCGGCGCGGGACAATATCTATATATCAGTGTACTGTACTTATCTATCAACTGTACTTATCTATCCACCCATTCATCCATCTACTGATGCATACTGTATCATATATACCAGATATCATGCAAGTGATAACATGGTTGATCTTGCGTTGCAGATGTCTTATAACATTCATGACATGCAACTGTCATTTAATTAATAAATGGATTGTTATTCTATTTTTGCTAAATATTATTTTCCACCATCATGTATCAAAAACGAAACAAGAATGCACTTTATAAGCCTTCAGTACATTAATCTGTATTTAATTAACTGTATTAAATGACAGGGAATGTAGCAAAAAGCTTAAATGCTCTTTCGACTTCATCTTGGAAAAACATGCAGAATCCTACGTTTCAGTGCACTGAAGCGTAAAAAGCATGGATGCACTCGAACACTGCCGTCATGCCTGTAAAGGGGAACAAGTGCAGCTTGTACAAGCCTGCAAACAAACTCATGCGCACTCTGCACTGTGCTGTGTTACTAACACACTGAGCATGTTGATTTACACACTTAGAAGCACACAGTATGGGATCGTAAGGTGCCTCTACAGTGCCCAGTAGAGGCTGAGAGGAAACACAGTATTGTATATTGTTCATATGCTCACAATCAAGCACTAAGACTCACCGGAATACAAAATGAGACCTTCATACCAACGATAAGAGGCAGGGAGAAACAGAAGAAATGTTGAGTTAACAAACAGAATGTTTAAAATATTGGACTTACATTTCAACCCAAATGAGGCCATGAGTTGATTCTGAACAGTTTTTGCTTACCGTCTACGTTGTCTGGTCTAAAGGTGATTTGAATCTTAAATGCTTTGTAGGAGTTTTTGATGGTGGGAAGCATGAGGTAGGACAGAGGCTCCTGAGTGAAATATGGCATCACTCGCTCTACAAAAAAAAAAAAAAACACATGAAAGAATAAGACTCGAGCATCATGAATATGACAGTTCATTCATTCAATCGTGCATTCATAAATTTTTAGATTCAGAAATACAAATTAATCTCAATTTCAAATAAATTCATGACAACTCTCGCATACTATACTGTAGCTATGCATATACCGTACATTACACTGCCTGGCCAGCAAAAGAGTTAAGATTCCCAATCGTCGAATTATTGGCCTACATGATGCAAAAAAAAAAAGTGAAGCAGTACTGTAAATAATTGCAATTACTGTATCTAAAGCGACTTACATTTTTTTAACTCATTATACATCTAAGCAGTTGAGGGTTGGGGCCTTGCTCAAGGGTCCAAAAGGAGCAAAGTGCAGTGGTGGGGCTTGAACCTGGGATCGTCCCGACCGTAGTCCAATGCCCATAAAGAAAACCACCTGCTAGTTTTATTTATAGTACATAGCACTTGAAAACCAATGGAAGCAACTTTACAGAATCAGAAATGACATCAAGTTCTTAGTGCACATGACTGTCGAACAAGGTCATGTGGTCTGATGACTTCAAAACCTCCAGTGTACAAGCCTCTGGAGGAAGTGTTCTGAGCTGGGGTTGCTTGTGTTGGTCAGGTCTAGGATCAGCAACGCAATGTGGCAATAAAATGAAGCCAGCTGACGACCTTAATGTATGGGGAAAAAATTATGTTTTTCTTCTTCGATGGCATGGACATATTTCAGGACTCAAACTGTGAAAGAGTGTTTCTGGGAGCATGAGGAATCATTTTCATGAGCTAACCTCCACATTGGAAGCTGAAGGTGGTCGAAAGAAAATTTTTGCAAGACTGTTTGCAACTTAATACTGTACCAATTTTGTTCCCCCAGGCAGTGTACAGTACTATGCTGGTGTATACTAAACAGTAATCCAGTACTAGACTTTTAGGCAAAACATTAAGATGAGATTGAAATGCGCTGTCAGTAATGCAACTGAAAACCGGCAGCGGATTGACTGATGTCACACACTAGAGTCGAAAGAGTCAGAAATCCTGTTACAAGAGCAGTGCTACTTTGCATTGTGTATAAGTGACTCACCGTGCACAGTGAGTTTAGTAAAGGCTTGCACTTTGCCCTGCTTGTTCGATGCCGTACAGACGTAGGTGCCAGAATCCTCATGGGTGACGTCTGGAACGGTGAGCACATGGCCATCCTGCACGCACTTCGGTGGGAGTTTGTTCTCTTCCTAAAGCAGATATGGATTCAAATTTACAAGTGATAAAATAAAAACTTTTGGCCACAAAAATGTATGCACATGATGATTCAATTGTGTACTATTTAGGTGAAATAAAGCTATTATAATAGTGCTCCTGAAAGTGCTTAAGGTTTGAGACTTGAGGTTCACCTTTGACCATGTGATGTTTGGTACGGGGTATCCGGTAGCAATGCAGGGGAAAATCGCGGCCGAGCCGACGGTCACTTCTTTTGAATCAGGCTGAGCAACAATTTGGGGCAAAGCTTTAAAAATAAAAACGTAGCAAGATGTGACCCTTCTTTTACGGGAGTGTACATTTCTACATAATATAAGTACGTATTTATAATTAGTTGTAGATCTTTATGAACTGTTATCTAAGGCATTATATTGGAAATGAAGAAGGATATAAGGCAAAATAATCCTGACAGTAAGTTTACATACACTGGATGTTGAGGACCACTTGAGATTGTACGGAGCCCACGTTGTTGGTTGCAGTGCAGCGGTACTGCCCGCCGTCAGACTCGGTCACATGATCGATCCTCAGCACGGCCCCTTTAACTTGCACATGATCAGGCAGTGGAGCTCCCACTTTACTCCAGTGCAGGCTAGGAACTGGGTCGCCCTCGGCATGGCACTCGAACTCCACTGAGGTGCCCACGGTGACCGTCTGCACCGAGGTGCGCACGTTGATCATCACTTTAGGCAGTGCTGTAGGTCAAGTCAAGTCAAGTCAATTTTATTTATATAGCGCTTTTAACAATTGACATTGTCGCAAAGCAGCTTTACACAATAAAAATGAATAAGTTTTTATGCAATGTGTGTGAATCAAAATGATAAGATTTATGTAGGGCACAGAGACACACCAGGCAACAGTTTAGGCAAGTTACTGTACACTGTCAATCTGCAGTCTAATGCAGTCCTTCAGCAGATATCTCAGATTTAAACTGTTAGTGTGTCCACAGGACTAGGAATGACGTGGACAGACCTTGAATGGTGAGCTTGGCAGTATCCTGCGCCTGGCCAAACAGCGTGGTTGCTCTGCAGATGTACATTCCCTCGTTGCTCTTTTCCAAGTTCTCAATCCTGCCAAAAGAGACGCGGAGATGAGAAGCAGATTTGTAAACCTCAGTTAATTGATAAAGAGTGTCAGAATGTGTGTAAGCTTATCCTTTTTAAACTATAGCAAAAAAAAACAACCCAGTGGCCAAAATCTATTAGAATATCAGAACATGCTGATTTAGTATTAGCTGCTTGAGCAAAGTGATGGAAAATGTACAATGGTGCACTGGAATGAAATAAAAACTAAAATAATAATATTAATAATTATTATTATTAATATTATTATTTTTATCACTTTATTATTATTGTTATTATTATAATTATTATTGTTATGATCATCATTATTATTGATTATTGTACTATTATGATATACTAGTACCTCTACTACTAATACTAAAAATTTACTTTTGTATTTTAGTTACAGATTCATGTATTATAATTATTATATTTTATTGTAGTATCCGTACTATTAGGTTATACTACTAGTATTACACTATTACTACTACTACTACTAATAAAAATCGCTTTTGTATTTTAGTTTAAGATTCATTTATTATTATTATTATTGTTACTATTACAGTGGCACCTTGGATTACGAAGGTGAAACTGAAACAGTGTTTTAACGGGGAAAAAATTAATCTCTCTAATGACACTCACGTGAGCACATACTAACGGAATCACTGCTGTAAAGTAAAACAAAACAAATGAACCAGCAGTGTACCTTTGAAAAGAATCGCGACAGTGTGTGTCGGTGTGTGTGTTGGTGTCAAATTATGCGCACACACACACATAGGAGACATGCTGAAACAGAAAGGGAGACGTCGATTATACCAGTAAAAGACGAGCACTAAGACCCAGCAGGGGAGACGATTACCCACAATTCTACAGTGCAAGAGGGGTGAAAAATCTTTGGCTCAGTTGTGATAACGTGACCCTCTGGGAAAAACAAGTAATAATAATAATAATAATAATAATCGTATGCTTGCATGATAAATGATACATGGCACTCGTAAACCAAGACTTGCTCGTTTTTCAAGTCAAAATTTATTAAAAATCTTTGCTCGTCTTGCGGAACACTCGCAAACCGCATTACTCGCAATCCGAGGTTGCACTGTATTGCAATTATTATTATTATTATTATTATTATTAGCAGTAGTTAGTTTCAGATTTATTTATTATTATTATTATTATTATTATTATTATTATTATCATCATCAGTAGTAGTAGTAAAATATATTAAATGCATAAATATGTAACATAATATGAAAAAAATATTGAATTATTTTTTGGGTCACATTTACACAATTTGTTACTATTTATTATTATTATTATTATTATTATTATTATTATCTGTAGTAGTAGTAATTTATATTTCATGCATGCATATGATACATATCATATGAAATATTTAGTAAAAGGGCTTTTTTGTATTCACTGTTTTTTTCTTTGTATTTTGTATTTTTTCTTTTGTATTGACAGTTTTTTACTTTTCCTCCCAAAAACTTAAAATATGTTTTCAGCACCCAAAATGTAATTATCTTCTAACTTCCTGCTCAGTTCCCTCTAAACAAAAATGATTACAGTAGCTGCATTAATAAACTCTTTTTCATGGGTGAGAGAAACAGATCATGCACTATGAGCTAACGCGTCATATCATAATGCCTGGAATGCTCAGGATTCTGAAAATCTAAGGATATTTATGGAATATTTTATCATTACATGCCTTACAGGTTAATAAATACAGGTATGTCGGGTTCATACTGAGCATGTGTAATGTGAAATGTGCAAACAAAGTGGAAAAATGGGTTGTTTGCACATCATGGACGTGACATGTGTAAAGAGCGCACCTCAGAACTCCATCTTTAATGTGATGATTGTGTGGAAGTGTTCCTCCCTCCTTCAACCACTCCAAGGTGACCTCCGGTCCTCCACTGGCTGAGCAGGTGAATTCAACTGCACTGCCCAGAGCCTTCACCTCCACTTGGGGAGAGACACGGACCGACAGTGGCGCTACACACAGACACACACATACACACACATTAAATAGATCTACACGCATCATATAATTCTAAAGCCAGACATACTGTATCAGACAGGAAAAAAATACATCTTTCCAAGGCTGCGTCTTCAATAGACAAAGTACTCACATCGTACAGACACTTTAGCTACAGCCTCGCTCCTGCCCACTTTGTTGCTAGCTATACACTTGTAGGTTCCAGCATCGCTAGGGTCAGCCAGGTTGATCTGTAGGTCTGCTCCCTGCACCTCAGCCCGGGGGGGCAGCCTGCCATCCACCTTGCTCCATTCGAAACGCATTGGTGGTGTTCCATGTGCCAGACACTGCAGTCTGATGACCTCACCGACCCGCACCGCTACATCATCAGGAAGAGTAGTGGTGTATGGCGGTGCTAAAAAAGAACCACACATGAAAGCATGTAAGAGCATGAAAAAGGATTTAGTCATTCATTCATTCTAAAAAGGCATTGAACAGTATCCAGGTAAGGGTCTCGGTGAATCCAAAACTGATCGAGAAAAATAAGGGTCAATACAGAGGGTCAGTCCACCTAGTGATCCATTACAGAGTTACACAAGTCTAGACTCCTTGACTTACTTCTACAAGTCATTTCACATCTTTGATTGGCTAATAATCAAACCACATTCTCAACTCACTTTCTACATCCACCATAATGGTGACTTCGCTGGTACCCAGGTCGTTGGTGGCGTTGCAGATGTACTGCCCAGAGTCCTGTCGTCCCACGCTGGGCAAGATCAGACTGTTATTGACTATCTTATGTTTCCATGGAAGAGGTGAACGAAGCTTCGACCAGGTGATCGTGGGTTTCGGAAATCCTGGGAACAACGAACATGATCAGCACACAACACAGCCAACTGTACATATGTATTCTTATTTGCACATTAATTTGTACATATCCATATTTACCGTGGGCATCGCAGTGTAGAACTGCAGTTGTCCCCTCCTCTACAACCAGCAGAGGATCACGCACGATGGCACGGGGTGCACTTGGCACCTGGGTTCCACCTTCTATAATCACCTCTACCCGAGTCTCTGATCTGCCCAGGCTGTTCTGAGCTGTACAGATGTATGTGCCACTGTCCTCAGGTCGTGCAACCAAAATCTTCAAGGAGAAAAAAAACCAATAACGATAGTAAACCATGTTGAAATGTCTGCAATAAGGCACAGACATTATCACACAGAGACAATAAAGAGTACATCCATATGAACCTGCATGACAGCATTGGACTCCATGGGCACAGGGCTGATCATGATTGACCTGCGGTTGTTGTCCAGTCTGTGCCAGGTGACGGAGGGGCGTGGCTCTCCAGCTGACTGGCACTCCAGGTTAATAGGGTCACCCACTTGCACCCTCAAAGGTCCAGTGGGTGTCACGGTAGCAGTGGGGGGTCCTGAGGAGGTAAACATCACAAACATTTATATTTCAACTGAGTAGATAATGCGCATGTTGATCATCACTTTAGGCAGTGCTGTAGTGCACAGAGACACACCAGACAACAGTTCAGGCAGGATTCACTGTCGATCTGCAGTCTAATGCAGGATCACTATGCATAAGCTGATAGTTACTGGTACTAGTGTACCAGGGCATACGGTGCTTAGAAAGATTTAAACCGCTGTTAGTGTGTCCACAGGACTAGGTATGACGTGGACAGACCTCGAATGGTGAGCTGAGCAGTATCCTGCGCCTGGCCAAACAGCGTGGTTGCTCTGCAGATGTACATTCCCTCGTTGCTCTTTTCCAAGTTCTTAATCCTGCCAAAAGAGGCGCGGAGATGAGAAGCAGATTTGTAAACCTCAGTTAATTGATAAAGAGTGTCAGAATGTGTGTAAGCTTATCCTTTTTAAAACTACAGCGAAAAAACGACCCTGTGGCCAAAATCTAGTAGAACATCAGAACATGCTGATTTAGTATTAGCTGCTTGAGCAAAGTGATGGGAAATGTGTAATGGTACACTGGAACGGAATTACAAAAAAGTGATTTTATTATTATTTTTATTATTATTTTTATTATTATTATTATTAGTAGTAGTAGTAAAAATAGCATAACAGTATAGTATTAATAATAAAAATAAAATAATAATAAAAATAATAAAAAAATATAATAACTTTATTTAGTATTTCAGATTCATGGATTATTATTATTATTATTATTATTATTATTATTATTATTAGATTATATTACTACAACTACGACCAATAATAATAATAAAATCACTTTTGTCTTTTAGTTTCAGATTCATTTATTATGATGATGATGATGATGATTAGTAATAGTATTTTTATACCAATACTATTAGGTTATACTACTACCACTACAACTAATAATAATAAAAAAATATATTTTATTTATTGTAGTTTCAGATTTATTTATTATTATTATTATTATTATTATTATTATTTTCAGTAGTAGTAGGAGAAAAATTTATTAAACGCATAAATATGTAACATATAATATAATTATATAATTATTATAATAATAATTTATTAAAGGACTTTTTTGTATCTTTTTGTATTTCTACAGTTTTCTACTTTTCCTCCCAAAATCTCAAAATATATTTTCAGCAGCAAAAACGTAATTATCTCCCAACATACTTTCTGCTCAGTTCCCTGTCAACTGAAATGATCGGCTTTGATAATCAACTCTTTTTTTATGGGTTAGAAGGACAGACCATGCAGTATGAGCTAACACGTCAGCATTTCGAATAACTAACAGCATGTACAGTAAATGCTCGACAGCTGCTGTACATCTGGAATCATACTGACTGGAATGCTCAGGATTCTGAAAATCTATGGATATTTACGGAATATTTTATCATCACGTGCTTCACAGGTTAACGGCTATGTCGGGTTCATACTGTACGTGTACTGGATAAATGTGCAACGTTGAAAAATAGGTTGTATGCATGTAGGGAAACGTCTCGCATCATACGTAGACGTGACATGCGTAAAGAGCGCACCTCAGAACTCCATCTTTAATGTGATGATTGTGTGGAAGTGTTCCTCCCTCCTTCAGCCACTCCAAGGTGACCTCCGGTCCTCCACTGGCTGAGCAGGTGAATTCCACTGCACTGCCCAGAGCCCTCACCTCCACCTTGGGAGAGACACGGACCGACAGGGGCGCTACAAACACACACACACAGATTAAATAAGACACTTTACCTTCTACACACATCATATCATTCTAAAGACAGATATATCAGACAGGAAAAAACTCAACCCAAAGTACTCACATCGTACAGACACTTTAGCTACAGCCTCGCTCCTGCCCACTTTGTTGCTAGCTATACACTTGTAGGTTCCAGCATCGCTTGGGTCAGCCAGGTTGATCTGTAGGTCTGCTCCCTGCACCTCAGCCCGGGGGGGCAGCCTGCCGTCCACCTTGCTCCATTCGAAACGCATTGGTGGTGTTCCATGTGCCAGACACTGCAGTCTGATGACCTCACCGACTCGCACCGCTACATCATCATGAAGAGTAGTGGTGTATGGCGGTGCTAAAAAAGAACCACACATGAAAGCATGTAAGAGCATGAAAAAGGATTTATTCATTCATTCATTCTAAAAAGGCATTGAACAGTATCCAGGTAAAGGTCTCGGTGAATCCAAAACCAGTCACAGTCACACAGAGCCTTAATCCACCCAGTGATCCATCATTTAAATTTTATTTGTATAGCGCTACACAATCAAAAGAGATTATGGAAGTTTGTATGAAATGTGAATGGGTATAGATCAAAATGATCTGATTGTCATTGATGAGAAAGCCATGTGCAATGGCAACAGTGGCAAGGAAAAACTCCCTGAGATGACAACAGGAAGAAACCTGGAGAGGAACCAGATTCAACAGGCATCAAATCCTCATTTGGGTGATAACGGATAGCAGGGATTGACCTGCAGTCATACTGTGTGGTAGTTCAATATAACAGTTGATGTCTTTAAGTTTAAATGTCCAGTTGGTTGTTGGAGGCTCTGGTAGATTTGTAGGAAATCACAAGATTACATAAGTCTAGTCTAATCGACTTGCTTCTACCAGTCATTTCAAAATGACTAAAAATCTTCGATTGGCTAGTAATCAACTCACTTTCTACATCCACCATAATGGTGACTTCGCTGGTACCCAGGTCGTTGGTGGCGTTGCAGATGTACTGCCCAGAGTCCTGTCGTCCCACGCTGGGCAAGATCAGACTGTTATTGACTATCTCATGTCTTCCTGGAAGAGGTGAACGAAGCTTCGACCAGGTGATCGTGGGTTTCGGAAATCCTGGGAACAACGAACACGATCAGCACACAACCACATCTTTCATATTGTCTTCTTCTTTGTACTTATGGAAATTAGTTAATGTTTTGTTTTATTGTGGATACTTGGTATACAGCTACACACTTCTAGTTGTACAGTGTATAGTATGTATGGCATGTAGAATTAAGGCAATTTGACAAATTTTATTTAATTTGTATAGCAGCAGCAGAATCCATGCAATGAATGAAGGCTTCATTATGTCCTCATTATCTATCTAATATAATATCCATATTTACCGTGGGCATCGCAGTGTAGAACTGCAGTTGTCCCCTCCTCTACAACCAGCAGAGGATCACGCACGATGGCACGGGGTGCACTTGGCACCTGGGTTCCACCTTCTACAATCACCTCTACACGAGTCTCTGATCTACCCTGGCTGTTCTGAACTGTACAAATGTATGTGCCACTGTCCTCAGGTCGAGCAACCAAAATCTTCAAGGAGAAAAAAACAATAACGATAGTAAACCATGTCAAGATGTCTGCAATAAGGCACAGACATTATCACACAGAGACAATAAAGAGTACATCCATATGAACCTGCATGACAGCTCTGGACTCCATGGACACAGGGCTGCTCATGATTGTCCTGCGGTTGTTGTCCAGTCTGTGCCAGGTGACGGAGGGGCGTGGCTCTCCAGCTGCCCGGCAGTCCAGGATAATAGGGTCACCCACTTGCATCCTCAAAGGTCCAGTGGGAGTCACGGTAGCAGTGGGGGGTTCTGAGGAGGTAAACATCACAAACATTTATATTTCAACTGAGTAGATCATTTTTTGTGATTGATCAGCTTGTTTATTGAGAAAGAATTAGATACAGTATATGTGCTTAAAAGGCAGCCATAGACAAACAACATGTGCAAGAGAAATAAAAACCGAATGACAAATACAATGGATTAATGGATGATGAATGTCCGGGTGGAGGACTGGGTGAAGAGATGGTGGGGTGGGAGAATGGAGAACGTTGGTTGGAAAAAGCAGATGGGTGGTTGGGTGGATGTTCAAGTGCATGAACAGCTGATAGGATTGCTGGATAGATGGATGGACAATTGGGTGAATTTATGGATGTATGAATGAATATACAGGATGTAGGTATAGATGAATGGATAGTCGGTGGGTAGATAGCGGTTGATGGATGGAGGGATCAATGATTTGTATAGACAGGTGGGATAATGGGTGGTCAGTTGGGTGTCAACAGTCAGCCTGATGGAAAATGCAATGGCTGAATAATTGGATAAATTAATAAATGGATAGATAGATAGATAGATAGATAGATAGATAGATAGATAGATAGATAGATAGATAGATAGATAGATAGATAGATAGATAGATAGATATAAATGGATAAAAGATTGGTTGGTTGAGGGGATGGCTGGGTGGAGTAATGCCTAGATGGATGACTGGATAAATGCATGATTAGATGGATGGATGGATGGATATAATGTAGGTATGAATATGTGAATGCATGGTTGGTCAGGAAAATAGATTGATGCATTGATAGATGACTGGATAAATAAATAAACTAAAAGATGTACGTATGAATGGGCTGAAAGGATGGTTGATCGGGATGGTTGATTGGCTGAGTGGATTGATGCATGGACTTATGATTGGATGAATGAATAAACAGATGAATGGATGGTTCAGGGGGATGGCTAAATGGATTGATGATGTCAGGATGATTGAATGAAAGAATGAATTGGATATAAATATTAATGGCTTGATAGATTGCGGCATGAATGGATAGATGACTGGACTGAGTCATGTTTTGATTGATGGATGGTTGGAAGGAAGGAAGGGCTTAATGGCTGGTAGATGGTTGGTTGGATGGATAGCTGGGAGGATAGATGAATGAAGTGGAAAAGCTTGTAGGATGGATGGGATGGATGACAGATAGACTCTATCAATCCCCCCACTGGAGATGATTAAAACAACAAAACAAGGCATTGATTGGAAAGGAAATTTAGGATTCAGGGAAGGATTCAGGACCTCTAAAAGGTTGAAATATTATTAGATTATCATACCTTTGACAATCAGAGATGCAATGCTGTGCGTGACTCCATATAGGTTGCTGGCCACACAACGGTAAGCACCGTGGTTTACTGGCTGAGCACTGGAGATGGTGAGCACTGAACCATCTGTATTGATCTTCACATTATCTACAGTAAAGCAGTGATATTTAACTAGCAACATGTATAACCAGATACAAACAGTATTGGGGAGTAGGGTAAAATAAAAAGTATTTTTAAATAATAAGGTAAATAGTAAAGCACCTGCTAAAGGCTGGTTAGTAGAGAGTTTCCATTCCAGACGGATGGGCTGCGCTCCGGTGTGTAACCGGCACCAGAAGCTGGCTGGCTCTCCTTTGTTCACTACTATACTGTGGGGTTCGATAGAGATGATCGGGCTCTGGTGACCTTTTCCACAGGCAGGGAACACAACATGTTAAGAAATTTCATAAATTCCAGATGCCTTCAAATGTAATGGAATAGCACGCTTCTACAAACTACAGTACATGATGGTTAATATACTAAAATAAACTAAAATATTTAATTTGAGCACTCATCATCATCATCGTCGTCTATACCACTTTATCCTGTATACAGGGTGGCGGGGCCTGGAGCCTCTCCCAGGAGACTTAGGACATGAGGCGGGGTACACCCTGGACAGGGTGCCAATCCAATGCAGAGCACACACATACATGCTGTACAAACACTGTCATTCACACTCTACCAATTGGCCTAAACTGCAAGTCATAGGACTGTGGGAGGAAACCGGAGTACCCGGAGGAAACCCAACAAACATGGGGAGAACATGCAAACTCCGTGCCAGAACCTGGAGGTGCCACAGTGGAAGCACTCTTTGCTTCATGCAGGTTATAATTCTGTGCAGTTTTGCAAGGAAATTGCATATTGGTAAGAATTTTCTTCATCAAGCATCTTGGAGAACGTGCTCTGGTTCTTTGCGTTCCTGCTCCTGCTGGGGGTCATTCCTTTCCAGCACAAACTGTAAATCCAAGCAGCTTACAGATTTCATTTTGCAGCACATGTTGCTGACACGTCCTCATCGGTAAGAAAGTGTGGTGTCATTCTGTCAATTCTCCCCGAAATGCTTTCTAAATGCCTTTAGAATCTAAAAATAGTTAGAATGAATGAAAAACCTACTTTAACACTGAGGCCTTGTACGGCTCTCCTAGAGTGGCTGCCTGAAAGTTCATAACATTCCGATGACTAGCTGAGAACATTACCGGGGGTGTAGGCTTTGGAGAAAATGTGTATTTTTTGAGCCGGAAATTGTTCTTAAAATAGAGAGCTCTTACGGACTGCCTCGGAGGTGACGGAGACGTGGATGCTTGCTTGGCGAGTGCCTGGGCCGCCATACACCCTGCAGATGTACTCTCCCGAGTCGTCCGGTGACGCCTGAAGAATACGCAGCTTCGATCCTACAACCTAAGACACACACTCAAGTCTTAATAAAGGCTTGGTAGAAGCTATAAAAAAAACAAGATGGAATTTATACGTTTTTTACTTATTAACTTTAATGCTCTTGTTATATTATTTCCTCCTCATATTGTTCACATCAATACTGATGACTGGCCTGCGGTTAAAATCAGAGGGGAAAAAAGCAAACCTGGTGGTTAGAGGACAAGCCTAAGCCATTGGCTCTGCTCCATATGACTGAAGGTGGAGGGTTTCCTTGGACGATGCAGTTCAGTTCCAGCATCTCTCCCTGCACCACAGAGCTACTGGTACTTTGGATGGTGACGTCAGAAGGGACAGTCTCACCTGGAAGGCCATATTTCATCCTTTGAGATATTCCATACTGTATATTATAATTAAAACCTTTTATTTGAATAGGAACTACTATAATGCACCAGTTGAGATAACTATGAGACGGAGGCAGATTACAAACACTTTATTCCCCTAAATCAGTCGAAGCACTGTTGTATCTATCCGGAACACATTAAAGTGAGAAATACCACTATAAACTAAGAAGGATATCATTTTTGACTAATAAAGTTTTATTATTTTACCACACATGATGGAAACCTGCCTGATAAACTTATATATATGAAATAAACATGTATTGGTTGTAATCTAGAACATCTTCATCATTCTGAGTTGATTGGCACAAACAGGCCTGGTTTTATATATCTACAGTACAACAGTCAAGTCTGTCTAATTTATGCTCGGTTTCACAAATTTGTACTGTACTGTATATTTTAGTTCGTACTGTATATTTGACATTTACTTAAAAATATCACCTGCTGTTATAGCCTTTTCTATTCATTTATACTCAGTTAATTGTCATATTGCTCATAAAGGGATTGTTGAAGTTTACTTTTAATCACAGTGACGTCGATTACAGCCTCCGAGGATCCGATGGCATTCGTGCCGATACACAGATACGTGCCGGCGTCTGACATCTTCACTTCGGGGACGAGCAGAGTACCGTAGTCAGTGCGCTCCGTTCGAGCCTGGTCAGATGTAGCAGGGGAAAAAAAATCCATTACAACACAACAATCATTTAAATATCTTATTTTTAATATTAAACAGATCGATCCATTCTGTATTACAAATTTAAATGTACATTGGTTCTCATCCTTACCTTGTACCCTGTGATCAGGAATACACACATTTACAGTACAGTACAAGACATGATGTAATTGTTCAATAAACTGATTAGTGTGAGAGCTGTAAAAGCACCTACATTATTAATTTGCACGATGTTTTTTTTTTTTACTTACATGAAACATGAATGTTAGCCTGTAGTCCTTGATTAAACATTAAGAGTGACTGATTGCGATTATTAATAGCGTTATTAATTGGGTTGATGAGACATTTCACAACGTGACATTTGTGATCATTAGAGCTGTGCAAGGTTAGAGCTAATAGAAATACAACATCCTTTTCTTCTCTATCCTCTACTTATTTTTACAATCATTTATTTCACAATAATTTGACAGATGAGAACATCACATATTTTACCATTTTGATGTGCATAACTAAAACATAAATTGCAGATGCTCAACTTAATAAGCATCTGGATGCATTCACAGCTTCTCAAAGCAGCCTGATCACACAGGAGATGCACCCAAATTCTATAAAAACCTAACACTGTGCAAAAGCCAAGACAGTATAAAAAGCTTCCTGGATCCTAACGGAGTGGTCTAATAGGATATAAACACTGCCTCCACTCATACAGTGCCTTGGGCTTAAAACAGGCTGAATTTCATTAATATCAGTTACACAGAACGTCATGAATCTACAGTGCAAAATGGCCCAAGATTAATTCTGGAGCAAGTGGTTAACATTATAAATTAAATAATTTGTTAAATAGGGACCACTTATATACAATTAAAGCGTCTCAGTATAAATGCAGGCAGCGTAGTGGCTTAACGGTTAGCACCATCACCCGTTAGCACGGTCTGTTGGTATGGCATTTGAATGTTCTTCCCACGATTGGTGGGTTTCCATAGGGTACTCCAGTTACCTTCCCCAGTCCAAAGACATGCAGATTCGGCTAACTGGCATTCCCAAATAGCCTGAAGTGTGTGAATGAGCGTGTGAAGGTTGACCGGATGTGCCACCACAGTCATAAAATGGAATGGTAATCACCACTGGCCTTCACAGACCCTAGTTGGACTACAGAGGTTGCCAGATGGTGGGATGGATGGATCGATATAAGTATACCAGTTTTGGAAGGAGTTTGTTAGAGAAAATACAGAAACAAGACAAAAACTGGGACAAAGTTCTGTATTTTAGTTGTAACCAAAATAAATAAATAAATAAATAAATAAATCTTAAAACCCCCTGCACAGCACCACTTCCAATAAGAAAGGAAGAAGGCCAATATTTTTTTTGGCCAATAGACTTATGGGTTGTATTATGAGAAATTTTATGCACATCCATAAGACTTTATCAACTATTTAGTTCCAGATTCTAACACTAGAAAATGTGGAAAGGGTCAAGGGGGTATATATATATCCCTATGCAAAGAACCGTACATGCACTTAAACATTCGCTTCTGGTTAGTATGCGATTGACAAATCAGTGATTGTTTTTGGACAATTTGTTAACGCATGCAGCCAGTATACAGCTAGCAAGGTGAGCAAAGTGAGACATGGAGGATGGATTGGTGTGAGACAGACACCAGACAGATGGACAGACCTGCATCTCGTCAATACGTTTCTGCAAGGCATCGAGACTGTTGGACTTAAACTGATGGAAACCGTGAGAAGGAATGGCCTGAACAGATGTCAAGACAAGGGATGGAACAAAACAAAACAAGGAAACCCACAAAGAAACAGGGAAAGAAATGAGATTGTCAAAACCCAGAGCAAGACGAACAGCATATCCGAACAAACAGAGTTGATGCAGATGCTAGAGAAAAGGGGAGAACATTAGAACAGGAGCCACTATGCAGGAAATTATTGTCTAACCTGAGGAGGAAGAGCTCCACCTCTCTTTTTCCAGGTCAGACCAGGACTGGGCGAGCCTCCAGCTCTGCAGTAGAGGCGTAAAGTCTCGCCCTCGTGAATCTCCACCCGCTGAGGGCTCACCTGAACGTGAGGTAGACTGGCACCTGAAATCAAGTCAGGGTGATTTTTCTTTTAAATTCCCGATATAACAACTAAAAAATACTTCAACAGCCAACTCATAATCTAATTGGGGGTTTCTAATAAACATACTGTGGACATAGAGGACCGCCCGCGCTGTGTGTTCTCCGTGTGCGTTTACGGCTCTGCAGGTGTAGTCACCCTCCTCAGAGCGCTGCACAGAAGGGAAGGTGAGAACTCCACCTTGGATGATGGCTCTGCTACTGATACGGTTACCACCTGGACCTCCTGGAGAGTTACATGTTTATTAGTTTAATAGATCCTGGCAACCTACTGTACCATCAAGAATAGTTTTTCCTCCATGATCCAATACTAGTGGTTTTAATTATTTATTTTTTTAATACAGATCGGAATTTTCTGCGTACTATTATGTAAATCTGACACTAATTATGTAGCAAAGCGTTTGCAGAGATAGTTTCTCCTTCATACCCGTCCATTCCACTGTAGGAGCCGGGTTGCCGGTGGCAGTGCAGCGGAACTCTGCACGTTGGCCCTGCTGGATGGTAACCACGGGCGGGTGGATGGTCACAGAGGGCCTCGTCACAATGGAAGCTGTAGCAGACAAAGAACAGTTTGAGGAACGCTCCAAAATAACACCATGTTCGAGATCAGATTCATAAACATCTGAGGTCAATGCTGATGATCTAGTCTTGACTTGTACCAGATGAACTCTGAACATAGAGGACCAGCCGGGCTGCATGTTCCCCGTTTGTGTTGAAGGCTCTGCAAGTGTATTCGCCCATGTCGGAGAGCTGCACCGAGGGGAAAATGATAACTCCGCCGCGGATGATGGCACTGCTGCTGATACGGTTGCCTGGACCACCTAGTTTCAAAAAACAGGTCAGCAAATTGTACCTCGGGGTGTTACAGTTAATTTGTCATGTTTATAATGTAATGTTTTACAGCCTTCTTGATGGACAGAAATAAAAATATGTTCAAGAAGTATAAATTTAGATTTTGGAACTGATCAACTGTTGGATTTTCCATTACTTCACCTGTCCACTCGAAAGAAGGAGCCGGGTTGCCAGTAGCGGTGCAGCGTAACTCAGCACGTTGGCCCTGTTGGACGGTGACCACTGGCGAGTCGATCACGACTGTAGGCTTCGTTACATCAACAACTAAAAGGAACATAAAGCAGTTAGTAACATGCAAGAAAGAAAGGAATGCTTTTAGCCTAGTTACCTACATTAGTTCCATGAAAGCACAACCGAGCTGCCAATACTAGCAGGATTTGTTTAACACTAATGTACTGTGGTTTGCTTGAATCATGTTTCCATTTGCTAGTGCGGTAAAAAAACTGCTGCCAAACCTGTCTTTGGAATGACTGTGAAGTGAATAATTTCATGCTGGTTGAGCTATAATTAACCTGAAAGCCTTGACTTTATTTGGAAACATTGCATGCTGCCTTCTCCAACACAAAGAGTTTCTTTTTCTCTAGTATACAGTTCAAATAAAATTGGTCAACATGGTAAGCCGTGAAACACCAATCTCTAATGTTCATGCTCTGGCTTAAGGTTTCTTCGACTGAAGAAATGAACGCAAGGTTTCAGGTTTCATATTAGCACAGTTCAAATCAGTGAAACCTACAGAATATACATTGTGTATGGTTTTAGCTCTCCTATAATAAAACAAACTGGTGGACCATCTGAAATGCAGGGACTGAAACCAGTGCCTGAGATTTATTTGGGACTCGTACCAGAAGAGACCTGAACGACGAGGACCGCCCGGGCTGCATGCTCTCCATGGGTGTTGAGGGCCCTGCAGATGTAGTCGCCCTCGTCGGAGCGCTCAACAGATGGGAAGGTGAGAACACCGTTCCTGATGATGGTGCTGCCCCTGATACTGTTACCTGGGCCTCCTGTGAATAAAAATACAGTGTACGTTGTCACTTTTAAGAAGTTTCTTGAAACAAATTTAATTAAAGATTCCTCAATTTTTAGTGCTACTTTGACAACTTACTTGTCCATTCGATGGAAGGAGCTGGGTTGCCAGTTGCAGTGCAATGGAACTCAGCACGTGTGCCCTGTTGGACTCTGAGTAGAGATGGCTGAATCGTGACTGTAGGCTTCATGCCCTCATCAACTACTACAAAATATGATGATTATATTATTTACACATTATATATTTCAATACATGACATAATTTGCCATTTAGAAATGAATTTGCACCAGTAGAACCGGAGACGTAGAGGACCGTCCGGGCTGCATGTTCCCCATGTATGTTGAAGGCTCTGCAGGTGTATTCGCCCTCATCAGAGCGCTGCACAGAAGGGAAAGTGAGTACTCCGCCTCGGATGATGGCTCTGCTGCTAATGCGGTTGCCCGGACCTCCTGAAAGTTACAGTCACTTCTTAGTCATCCAAACTGTTGACTGCATACTATAAACCATTCTTAATATTTTCTCCAGAACTTAGTTTTGTGTGACTTAACATAAACAACTTTATGTTTTTATTTTCTTTCAGTCAATGACAATTTCGCTAATTGAGACTTTGTAGACTGAAGGCTTGCCTTCAATGTGCATCCAATGTAAGTCAATTTATAACATTTATTAAACCATGACTGTTCCAATACATTCCCTGTACATTAGGGTTCTTTTTGGTTAATGGGCTATGAAGGTTTTCCACTCACTCATGTCATTTAAATGGGTAGTAGTAGTAGCAGCAGTGTATAATCAACGCATTACTGTCAAGTTCCATTTATCTTTTGCACACACACCTTTACCTAAGTGACCTATACCTGTCAAAAATTTGAACAAACCTTCTAATTCCATGATTTTTTTCTATTTCTTGATGTTCATTTCTTTCTACATCGTAAGCTGACGGCTTCCAAAATACACTTCCAAAATGGACAGTAAATATTGAGATACTTACTCTGTAAAGCCTTCGTAAGACGTTAAAAGGCTGGTAACTCAAAATGAACTTTTGATCTCCACTGATATACCACTGCCCTTTACTGCCATTCAAAGGCCTTGATGAAACCATAATCCTTGTTGTTCCCGACATGACAATTTTCTAACTGTTCTAAAAAAAAAAAACTCCTTCGTTTAGCCATTGATGTTCTACACTACAGGTTACCAACCCTGGTCCTGGAGAACCCCTGCTTCTATTACACAACTCAACTAATCAGCTCTTTCTGAACTCTGCTTGAACAGACACAGCAAAAACACTAAACTATCCAAGACAAGGGGTTATCCATGGTTACGACCAGCGTTGGGAATTTAAAAAGCAAAACCTCTGTCCTCAGTCCTCATTAGTCCCAACCCATCAATAACACTGATTCCGTGAATCACCAGAACTTTACCTCCACTATTGCTTTTCTATACTAAAGCTACACCATAATCTCTCCACAGAATTGTAGAATATTTCAGTACAACTAAAAGTCTTGCAAAAGGAGATCAGCAAGGGGGAGTTTTTGGTCCACTCTTATTCCTGGGCTGAGTGATCAGCTCTCATAGCTTGTCTTATCACCACTACACTGGCAACAATGCATCCTCCCTGAAGACACAAGACTTTGACTGTGTGTGGAGACCATCTGTCCCTCAACCTTGCCAAGAATTGCTCCCAACTTTTGCTTGCTCCAAACTTTTAATCCCACTAATGGCACTCACAAATAATAATCTTGGTGAAATTTTAAATGATTGGCTCAATATCTCAAAACCCATTACATCAGTTATTTTCCACTTTCCACCTACTCATCTCCCTTCCCATACTGATTCTCTTCTAAAGAGCATTTAGAAGGCAGTTGATCACCTAGTTGATAACATCCTAAAAATCACTCAGCTGTCCCTGCCTCCGGAGGTCGCTCCTCTGGATCCTGATGCAGTAAAAATGTAGGTCTTATATTGTAGGTCTTAAAAGGTTCTGCACCATGTTATCTATGTATGCTGGTTCTAGGTTTCCACACCAATTCTTCACCTTCAAAGCACCTGGCAAGTCCTCTTCTAAGATTTATACTTCCAAACTAAGACCTCTGTGCTTTACTATTCTGGTTCCTGTGGTAGAAGACACTTTCGTTTTACCCTCAATGCCCTCCATTGCTTTCTCAAAGAAGTCACCCTCTATGCACCCCTACAGACATAACCTATGGAATTTCTGTCGCTTGCTCAGCTGAGCATTATTCTCTGGTCTTTGAGGGTCTAAAAATTAATGGTGATGTCTAGACACTGATGTTGCCCTTACAATATCTCGTATAACCTTATATTATAAGGTTAGGCTTCACCTTACCTGTCCACTCAATTGTAGGTGCTGGGCTGCCAGTAGCGGTGCAGCGGACCTCAACGCGTTGGCCCTGCTGGACGGTGAGGACAGCTGGGTTGATCGTGACTGTCGGCTTTGTTACTTCCCCAGCTATAGCGAGCAAAAACCAGTTAATCTCATGCAAGAATGGTAGAAATGTCATAATTTGCACTTGGGCCTAAGTACTGTTAGAAAGCTTTGGGATGTAATTCTTCTTGAGCTTCCAAATGTTTTGCTTATTCTGACCTTTTTAATCCTTACAAGATGGCTAACTGCAAGCACTCTATAAAATTAGAACGGACTAAACTCAACTAAGACTATTGGATGATGGGGAGGACATACTGAGTCACGCCTTCTATTGAATGTAAATCTTTGACATGATGTCTATTTCCATGTTTGGTAGACAATTGAAATTGTTTGAATTATTTTTGGCTGACAGGCAAGTCTGAACGGACACAGATGTGGTGACATAGGTACAGTAAGGGAATTGCTGCCAGGCTCGCCATCTGTGCAAAGATGGCTGGGCAGCAGGCCCTGAACTCCATCTCCTGAGACTCTGATAACTACAGAGGTATAGGGTTCTGGGCCTGTTTACTCTTTGTGATAGCTAGGGGCTTGATTAGGACACTTATACTACAGAAGACTTTTGTAACTTTAATGTACAAAAATCATGTTCTTTTCATTTTATTGTAAGATAAACCAGATTCTTAGTGACTCGCATAAGCACTCAACATATCCCAATTATACATTTTAAAAGGGCAATTTTCAATCACTTGTTAAGAAAGAGATTTCATATTTGAGTATACAGAGTGATGCCGGTGTACACAATGTGTTGAAAGATAATAGTGCATTGTGGATTGAGATGGCAATGAAATGATGCTTGAAGCATGATGGTTGATGTGCCATTTTTTGCATCCTGCAAGTGTGAAGCATTGTCAAGCAAGTGCAAAGTGCATGAGAGACTCCTCTCCTTTTTTAACCAGTCAAGACTATCCAACTGTCCAAAGAATCTCTGAGAAACCATTTGTAAAGAGTTATTGTAGGTTTCAGGACATTCACCATCTGCAAGCCATCAGATGGTGAAGGCCCTGAACCTACAATAACATATTCTATTCTATTCTATTCTATTCTATATGCTGTATATGTTAGACACTTCACATCGCAGTAGAGAGGAATCTCCCAGTGGCAGAATCATGCAACCATACTGGTCCTAAAACAGCCATGCTTAACAAGGTCAAGTAATTACAACATCTGCAAGTCAACAAGTCCATTATTTTGAGCAGAACCATTTAAAAACCATGTATACCAGATCGCTGTCGATTCTTTAATCTGATTGGTCCGAGGGTGTCTTTTTCTGGTGTTTCTGTTACCACACCTCTGACACTACTGTAAGGTTGTGAGGCAAATCACAGATTTATTTTAATGCTCTAACGGACTTGCTTATCACAATAAACTTGCATGAGCATTACTTGAGCTAGTCAGTTCATACTAATGGTGAATGTTACATGCAAGAGAGATACAGAGAGAACGCCCACCACTGGGCTGGAGATCAGCATGGGGACTTACGCTGTCTATGTCCTTCAAACATTTCATAGGCTGTGTAAAACATCTCAGCCTTAGATCCTTCTGTAAATGGTGGACACGTAAAAGACCGAAAGGTAAGTCTCCAGAGCAAGAAGGAAGAAACTAAAATGGGCTCTAGTCTCGTCCCAAGTCATCCAAGAACTTTCGAAACGGACTGTCCTGCTCACCAGCAAAATCTCAATTGTACTGCGTTATATTTGAAATCGATTTTTAAGCTAATACTTGTGCAATCAATAAGAAAACCTGTCTGCTGTAAATGAGACACTGGATTTTTATAGCAATTAAATAATATATATGAATAAAAATATATCTACGACTCCTTTCAGCAACCTAATTTCCAGCGTCTCATCCAGATACCCAAAAACATTATTTTTGGATGGATTGGCCCCGTTTTCAGGCCTTTGTCTTCTTCTTGGTTTGGAGACGTTTCTTGATTTGTCAGAAATTCATTGATGTGTTTGGATGGATCTCATTGGTTCTCTCACAGGTTGGTATTACCTCTAACTTAACTATACTCCACCCGGCAATAACTATGGACTGCATTCAGAGTTGATGAATTAAATCTAAACATTGTCAGTACGTCCATAGTCCACAGGCCAAAGACTCTAGGTTGATTGGAGGTTCCAAATTTCCTGTAGTGCATTTGTGCTGATGCCCTGCAATGGGTTTGGGACCCCATCTAAGGTGTACCCCACCTTGTGCCCCACGTTCTACGGTATTAGTAAATTACTGTATTAAATACATTATCCTACTGTATTAAATGAGAGTGGTACTTTTTTTTACATTACTTGTACCATTTGGGGTCCACTTAAATAGTATTTACTTTTACTATTTACAAACATAAGGACTGATTAAATACACACTCCGACAAAAGTCTTGTTGCCTATCCAAGTTGTAGGAACAACAAGTAATAACTTGACTTCTAGTTGATCATTTGGAATCAAAAGATGCTTCTATGAAAGGCAAAGGCCTCTAGATTACGCTTATTTTCTAAAATAAAATCTCATCATGTCATGATTTTTGATTACTTAATTAGGTCAGACTTTGTTTAGACAAAAGTCTCATCACTTAACAGAAATACTGTATAGTACTGAACAAAGTCATGGTGCAGTGGGAAAAAAATGTTATATTGTGTACGACTCCCATGAGCTCGGAGGACTGCATCCATACATCTCGGCAATGACTCAAATAACTTATTAATAAAGTCATCTCTAAAGGCTAAAGAAAAGAAAGCATTCTTGCAGGACTCCCGGAGTTGATCAAGATTCTTTAGTTTCATCTTCAATGCCCCCTCCTTCATCTTACTCCAGGCATTCTCAATAATGTTCATGTCTGGTGACTGGGCTGGCCAATACCGGAGCGCCTTGACCTTCTTTGCTTTCAGGAACTTTGATGTGGAGGCTGAAGTATGAGAAGGAGCGGCATGCCCTCTCCTGTGGCTTGGAATGTAATGGGCAGCAAGGCTACCTGAGGCTGTTGATGTTGCACTCTGCAGATCTCTCGCACGCCGCCATACTGAATGTTATCCGAAACCATGATTTTTTTTCCTTCACCAAACTTGACTTTTTTTTTTTCCCCTGATTTTCTCCCCTAATTTAGTTGTGTCCAATTCCTCCCTGTCACTAAGGGGCTCCCACATTAAGGCTACTACTACCACTCAGCCAGGAGGGCCGAAGACTATCACGTGTTTCCTCGACGCCAGCCGACCGCATCTTTTCGCTCGCGCACCGTTGGGGGCGGCATAACACAGTCGGAGGACAGCGCTATCCGCTCCCTCCGTTGCACAAGCTCACAGACGCCCCTGATTGGCTGTAGAGCCGGTATTAATGTGGGAGCACTAAGTACCTCTCATCCCTCCCCTCTGAGAGAGCTCAGCCAATAAGCTCTATCGAGACCTCCGGCTGCGAGAGGTTACAGCATCACCCGGGATTCGAACTGGCGATCTCCGGATGATAGGGCGAGCACTTTTATCACTGCGCTATGGGGGGCATAAAACTTGACTGTTTTCTGTATGAATCTTGGATCCATGCGGGTTCCAATAGGTCTTCTGCAGTATTTGCGACAATTGGGATGCAGTTCGATAGATGACTCATCAGAAAAATCAACCAACCTCCTGCCACTTTTCCAGAGTCCATCCTTCCTGCAAGCTGTGGGCCTTGGCAAATGCAACACGATTTTTTAGTTGTCTTCTGTTTAATGCTGGTTTCTGAGCACTAATCCGGCCATTGAGACCACTGGGTGAGAGAATTCGACAAACTGTTCTTGTAGATACAGGGGTTTCTGGTGACCAGCTGTTATGTAGCTCTGCTGCAGTTGAAAAAGGACTTGCCCTGGACTGTCGAACCAACAACGGTCCTCTTGAACAATTGTCTCAAGGGGGAGTTTGCCTGACCTGGGCCCGTCATGAACTTCACCATGAATGGGCGGTTTCTTCAAATCTTTTTCTTATCCTCTCCACTTGATGTTGAGATACATTAAAGATGTCTGCCGCCTCAGCAGGAGACTTGGTCTTAAGGCTCTTGATGATCAGCACTTTGGTCTGTTGTTGAACCTTCAGGATATATGCATATGGTCAGGATGCATTTCAAGTGAAGGTTGAGTGTGCTGGGGTTCTTCTTCTACACACCTGGAAATGTGTTAATTTGTGTCACAGGTGATGCTCTAATCTGTGATTGGTTGAATCCTTTAAAGACGTGACAAGACTTTTGTCTAAGCAATGTCTAACCTTTCTGTCCTAATTAAATAATTAAAAATCACAGCAAGAGAAGATTTTATTTTGGTAAAATAAGTGTGATCTAGAGGCCTTTGCCTTTCGTATAAGCCAAATGATCAACTAGAAGTCAAGATATTATTTGTTGTTCCTACTGTACAACTTGGATAGGCGACAAGACATTTGTCAGGGTGTGTACACTGAATAGCATTAACATTATGACCACCTGCCTAATATGTAGTAGGTCAATCCCTTCGTTACCAAATCAGTTATGACCTGTGTGTTCTAGGGCTGCTTTCTATTAGAACCAGCCCTTACCTTTTCCTCAATTAGAGTGACAGTGGCTCTTCTATTAAAGCAGACTAGACAGGCCAGCTTACACTCACCCATTGCGCTATCGCCGATTTGTCGGTTTGCCTTCCTTGGATCACTTTTGGTATGTCCTGACCACTGCAGCCTGGGAACATCCCACAAGAGCTGCAGTTTTGGAGTTCTGAAAACTCAGTTGTCTAGCCATCACAATAGCTACATTTTCAATATATTGTTACAATGGCGGCTGAAAATGGGTGGGATATATTAATCAGCAGGTGAACCTTTGTTCCTGAAGTTGATGTGTTGGAAGGAGGACCTCCAAAACTGCAGCTCTTGAGAGATGTTCCTGGTCTGCAAAACCAGGACTTACCAAAAGTAACCCAAGGAAAGTAAACCAGTGAACTGGTGACAGGGTCATGGGCGGTTAAGGCTCACTGATGCACATGGGGAGTGAAGGCTGGCCCGTGTAGTCTGATCCAATAGAAGTGCTAGTTTTGATTCAATTGTGGAACAGGTCATCACTGGTTGTGATAGAAAATGTCAGAACACATCACTGTTATGGTGACAAAAGGGGGGGATACCTTCTCAGTATTAGGCAGGTGGTCATATAATGTCATGGCTGATCAGTGTATGCCAGGATTAGAGAGAGTTAAACAGTGTGAGCCAATTACAAACATATGTATACAGTTCTGTGCATTGATGCCCTGGATCTCCAGTACATGCATTTTGTTCTGCATAGAAACGGTATCTTCTTTCTAGCATCATCCATATGTTAAATATTACACAGCCTGAAATTTTTTTGTTGTTGTTTGTAGTTGGTACTATCGCCAGTCTAGTAAGGTTTGAATTACAATGTTACTACAGTGTGTTCAAGAGTAACTAAGAAAAAGTTGGTTCACTTGGATGACGATGAAGATTTAGTGGGAAACCAGAGATCACACAAGTAAAGATCTAGTATTTAGGTCTATTAATACATCTTCCTGCTAACTTATAGTTAGCGAGCAATTTATATATGCTCTATATGCATATATAAATACACACATATGCATATATATTTATCATCCAGTTAACAAATATATATGACGAACAAAGAAACACACATAAAAGTTAAGAAGAACAACAATAATGCAACTGTTAGATATTGTTAGAGTTTGAACTGGAATTGTTTTTTTTTCTCCCACCTGTCTTCCTCTGCTGATAGGAATTATGAGATTGGTTTCAGCAAGAACAATGAATACTTATGAAGTTTCTAGGCTTGTGATTGAAACAGTGGCATCCTTAAAATATGATGGTTATTTAGACATGGTGGGCTAACTTGTATTCAGTTTTTGAAATTAAACCAAAAACAAAAAATCCCTGTGGATTCAAATTAGAATTAGATTTAAAGAACAAGAACAACAAAAATACATTTATAGTTCACAGTAAGAGACATTTGGCTGAATGGATATAATGAAAGTAGAGAAAAAGCTCACATTCAACATTTAGCAATAAAGAAACATGCAAGTTAGTATGAAGTTACACACACACACAGTAAGGCTTGAATTCCACACACGTGCACACACTCACTCACACACACACATACGGTACACATATTTCCCCTTAATACAGCTTGTGACCGATCTAAAGCTATTCAAGATACAAACAACCAAGTGTCCGTTTAAGTTTCGTTTTAATCGAGTGTGCTAATCTGGCATTATTGAATTATTTATACATTTATTTCACAGATTGAGATTGGATAAATAAAACACAGCAGTAGATGAGATTTGATTTTTTTCCTTTCCTAAATTAAAGCACCGGGACATTTTTCGTACAAAATGAAATATACAATTTAGTGTGATAAAATATAAATCAATGCTGACGGGATATTAACTAGAAGCACCAGACAAACGTAAAAACAGAGGGAGAAAAAATTATACATTAAAAAAAAAGTCATTACTGTTTTTTAATGAATATAAAAACATTGTGGATCAACGTAACATCAGAATAAATACAGCCCAAAATATAACTAGGGCACGATAATGTATGGTATAAAAAATAATCATAACAGATTTACTTCCTTATCTATCAATACATCCATACATACATATAATGACTATAAGATTAGAATCTCTGACATGACAATATGATGATAAAAATCATAGTAATAATATTGAAATTACAAAAAATAAAAAAACTGAACTGTAAAAAACATTCTGAAAATATTACAAATACAAAAAAAAGCATTATGACACAAATAACATTGTATGATACTCAAACAATATTTATGTCCCTAATGGATGAAATGCTCATTCTGCTGCATTAACCGTAGCACCATTGAAAAAAGAAACATTCATTCCAATTTGTATAAAACACAACAAACAAACAAACAGATCACATGGTTTCCAGTGGTGTGAATTCAAACCATTGCAGTCCTCCTGACCAGTAGATTCATACACTGATTGTCCAGAACTATCCTCGATAAGCCTCCTCAAGGTACATGACAGCTGGCAATGCCACCCCAAAGACAATGCAAACACCGGCTTGTGAAAACACCATCACGATGTACAAGAAACACCACCACCACTACTACTACCACCACCACCACCACCACCACCACCAAAGAACCACTGTAGCAGCAAGGAACCAGACACCATGGTTATTTCACCATTAAGAAAGTTACATTTGTGTTTATGCGGGGAAAGTCCATGTGTCGGGTAACACTGTGCAAAAGTCTTCAGCCACGAAATTGGTTGTTACGTAATAACCTTGGCAGCGACCTCATTTTTTAATTGTATCTTAATGCACATTGCAGCCTGCTGCGCTAAAACATTTGTTACTATTTCTTTCATTTAACCTCCACACTGAAGTCAGTTTAATATGAATGAGGTGCGGCTCAAGACTTTTTCAAAGTACTGTAAAAAAAAAAAAAAAAAAACATTTAAGTGTAAAAGTTTTGACATAATGTTGTTCCTTATGAAAGAAAAATGTCCAGGCTATGAATTATACACTACGCACACTGAAAAGTGACGTTAAGCCAGATGAGTGTTGTCAGTATTCACTCCTCATTACTGTACATGTGCTTAACTCCACTCTGAATACATCCCAAAGACAGCAATCGTCCGGATGAAGATACCTCAAAGATGAATCCTAAGCAACACGTTTTCTCAAAATCCTTAAAACAATTATATGATTTGTAGAAAATGCTATAAGAACAGTATCTGTGTGAACAATTTAAACAGTACAGATTTGCAGATTTGATTAAATCTACTTTAATGTCTTAATAAAAAAAAAACAGCATTGTTCTAGTGACAAGAATGTCTGCAATTAAAACTTTACAAAGCATTAAATTCCTGCTTGTTCAAGGATTCAGTTCAAGCGAATGTCTGTCTATACATGGAAAGCTTTAATTTAATTGTCTAAAACTGAGAAAGCAATCATTGCTGTTGAGAGGCCCCATGTGTCTAATGAACTGATCTGAAAACCCATTTTATTTCCTCAATCTTTCACAAGCTGTATTAGTTTCTAGCGTGACGTTTTGCGCATGAAGTACCGGGAAGCCGAAGCAGTTTAGGATTAGATTAGTAAGCAAACAAACAGACAAAATACGGACCGAAGCAGAAAGGCAAACTGAAGTCAATTCTTGAAGAACACTGGTCAAAAAGGAGAAATGGAAAAATTAGCCATGCTGTTTCACAGACAGCCGAGTCTTGTAAGGAAAACGAACAACAAAAAAGACGACCGCAACTACAAAGAAGGTCGAGCGAGGACATGCAGCCGTCATGCACAGGAGGATGAACTGACAGGTGATGTTTGATGGATCTCAGAGAACGATGACTTAAGAGGGCGACGCCAGTCACGAACCTGGGACGTAAAGGACAGCAGTGCCCTCGTCCATGGCGAGCATATTGGAGCCGGTGCACACGTAGACCCCGGCGTCTTCGGGCCGAACGTTCCTGATCGTGAGGATGCCGTTGAAGTCCATGGCACGCTCGGGAAGCTTGCCGCTGCCCTGACGAGTCCACACGAGCGTGTACGCCGGGACCTGAGTGAGGTTCAAGCACAGCATAGTATGAAAGTATGAAATGCAAAACGTTACAAGTGGAGTCTAAAGCAGGAAAGATGGAAGCCCTACTATGCTCTTGGCTGTGCAGATGAAGTTCACTGTACTTCCTGGGAACACGCGCTGCGATTTAGGCTCCTCAATAAATACCTCAATAGGTCTCAAGGTACCTAGAAAAGAGTGAAGATGAATGATGTGATGACTTTTAGTCATCATTAATTTCACATCCGCTTAAATAAAGTATTGAAACAGGGCTTGATTCACACAACACAGATTTCCCCATCACAGATTCCTTATGAACAGAATGTATATTATTATTACACCTGAGTGGGTGATTTTTACCCTCACACGGGCAAGAGTGGGTGATTTTTACTCTCACACGGGCAAGAGTGGGTCATTTTTACTCTCACATAAGCAAGAGTGGGTGATTTTTACTCTCACACGGGCAAGAGTGGGTGATTTTTACTCTCACATAAGCAAGAGTGGGTGATTTTTACTCTCACATATGCAAGAGTGGGTGATTTTTACTCTCACATAAGCAAGAGTGGGTGATTTTTACTCTCACATAAGCAAGAGTGGGTGATTTTTACTCTCACATA
>QMIH01000566.1:145080-162047 GCA_003987875.1 Clarias batrachus
CACGCAAACAGTACACACGCACACACACGCAAACAGTACACACACACGCAAACAGTACACACACACGCAAACAGTACACACACACGCAAACAGTACACACACACGCAAACAGTACACACACACGCAAACAGTACACACACACGCAAACAGTACACACACATGCACAAACGCACAAACACACGCAAACACACGCACGCACAAACAGTACACGCACGCACAAACAGTACACGCACACACAAACAGTACACGCACACACACACAGTACACACACAGTACACACACAGTACACACACAGTACACACACAGTACACACACAGTACACACACAGTACACACACACACAAACAGTACACACACACACACACAGTTCAGGATTATGAGAGTGTAATCTTACCGCTCACAGTACTGGCCCGTGTATCCCGGCTGACAGGCAGTACACCGGTAGTCTCCGTTACCCAGACTCTCACAAGTGGGCGAGAATCTAAACAAAATGAAAATATTTCATTTCTAAGTGTGAGGTAATTCAGAAAGTGCAAAAAAGTAACATTTTTAGGGCATCATGGAGCATTATGATGGTCTAGTCCCACAAATATATCAATTAAGCAGCATCACGAGAGGGAGTGCAGCTGTACTGAATCCCAGGCAGCATTGTGTTAGAAGCTAATTAGCTTTGTAGCTCGCATTGTCCATAAATAGAACAACACGGGCGATTCAGACGCAAATCGAGTACTGTGTGTAAGTGAGTACTAATGAGATAATGTGTTGTTTAAGGTCACACCGTTGCCAGACTTTTTTTTTTTTCGCTGAAAGGGCTTCTGTGACTGGGTTTGAATGTGGCTTTGGCAGGCAGTTACTCTCTCCTCAGTACTCAGTACACCTCTGTCATGCACTGACTGACAGTAAGTGTAATTAACAATTGTTAGAACACCTGCAACACGGCGTGATACAAATAGTTAAACATCCCAGAGTTGTTATGCTCGATATTCCACTAAGGGAACGCTTCTTGTCCAATCAGATTACTCAGTCTGAACTGTTGCATAAGACAATAAGATAACATTGGTTTATTGTTCAGACTGACTGGTGCTCTGAGTCGGTATGGGGACAGGCGCAGGGCTGACAGTCCTCTGGGGTTCCCGCACTGGCGTCTCCGAAGAACCCAGCAGCACACTGTTCACACAGCTCACCCATGGTGTTATGCTGGCAGTACTGTCAACACACAGAATGAAAGAAAAAAAAACACCCTCAATGGAAGGCTACAGCTTACAGAAAGCACAAACACTTTTTAAGTCACTACAAAGGCAAGTTAACTCCAAAACATAAAAATAGCTTAGGATGCCAGGATAATGAGTAGTATGAATATGCTGTACCGTGCAGGTGCCAGTCTCTGGGTGGCAGGATTCAGAATGACTGTTGCATTCACACGGCTCACAGTGGCCCAGGTAGAGTCCTCCGCCTGTCCGGGTGTAGCCTAAAGCGCAGTCCTAAAATACACCCCAGGTTAAATCTGAGACATGGCGGCTTTTTTTCGACAAAACTTCTCGGGTTTGACGTGACCAGTTTTGTTATTAAATCCTAACGGAGAAAAGAAAAAGTTAAAACCCTGCACAACCATTCATACCTGACAAGACAGGCCCTGATACCCAGATGGGCAGCGGCACTGCTCCACCTCCAGAGCCTGCTCCAGACCGGTGTATTGAGGCACGGCGACCTCCATGCTGACCCCCGAGATGCTGGACGAGCGCTCGACTGTGTGGTAAGAAGCTCGGATCAGGATGTCATCCAGGTCGGCTAGCACCATGAGCAGGTGTTCTCGCGTGGCGGGCATGCCATCAGGACGCTGCCAGTACTCCTACAGATAACATACAGTAAGACCAAACCCCACCAGTTATGTCATCTTATTTAATCAGACGTCCTAAGGAAGCATGCTATGGGATAAAGACGAAGTCGAAAACCTCTTTAGTTTAATCTTACAGTACCTCTCGGAAGATGAACTCGAAGGTACGGGTCTGTCTTGTCCCTGGGCCCATTCTCCAATCCTGTCGTGCCACCAGGGTGATGTCATTGCCCTGGAATCAAGATCATAACGGTGAGGTCATTGACGTTGACTCTTTCATTCACTGGTGTCCCATTTGAAATATTACTCACAATGATCTGAACGTCTACGTCCTCTATCGGCGCGCCCCTCGGACCGATTACGTACGTGACGGTGTACTTGAGCTTTCCTCCGTAGGAGTTAACCTGTGGAAGAAAACGTTCACAATGAAATATTCTCTAGAGGACAGCTGGGTTTATCATTGTCCTCAGTACAAATTTATACAGCGGTATGACTCAAACGCTATAAAATATAGAACGCAGTCATCAGTTATTCCTAGTTGGAAGTTTTACAAGCTGTACATCAAGGATAAAATACCACTTGTGCTAATTTGTCCTCATTTACAAACTCAAATTATTTGTAGGAGTATTTACGAGATATGCGTTTCTCATGAAAATCCACTTAGTTCAGAAACATCCTACAAGAAATGCTCATAAATAATAATTCGGAGCTACATTCTGTATAACTTCCACCGTTTTTATTTCTACTGCATGGCTGCATCAGCTACTGTATCATTTCAACCAATTAACCAAGGGAGGAACATAAATCAGCGCTCTTGCCACCGTCTTCTCATTGCTAGTTACCTTGTCCCCACGGTACTTCTCGGGGAGCTTCCAGAAGAGCACATCCTCCGAGTGCAAGCTAGACCCTTTGTAGACCAGAGAGTACTAGAGCGCGTGAAGAATAAAAGGTGCTAGAATGTAAGATGATAGAAAGAAAGACAAAAGCACAGCAGGACAGCAAGGCAAACGGGTAACAAAAGGAAAAGGGGTTCAGTTTCCCAACGGCCGAGTTAAACTCATATCTGAGATGTTTAGTAGTGGTTTTGGAATACCTTTTGATAAAATATCATTACAAAAGTTACACCCGGTTTAAAAAGAATCTACAGACAAGAACCACCCCAAGGTGGAGGACTAATTAACCATTGCATACCGTCTCACAATCTGTAGGCACAATCGGATGACTGATTAACTACACATTTTGTTACCAATTGACAGAATGGCTTAATGATCAAAAAGACTGCACTTGCAAATGTTCAGGTCAACTGTTCCTTCATAGGGTGGTTACTTTGTGTAAACAGGATTTGATGATGCCATGAAAGACTACCTTGTTGGAGGAGCCAGGCGGAGCAGCGTTGGATGGTTCCACTGTGTTTTTTCTGACCTTATCCTGTCAGTAAGACCAATATCCCAAACCAGCGTTAAACCAATGTCAGACCAATGCTGCGCCCAATTACACCAAATCTAAACCATTTTTGAAAGACCATACAAAATACCTTGACTGTGGTACGGTGTGGGGAACTCCCTGGGGCACCAGGGTAGGGCGCAGAGGCCATCATAGAGGCTTGTAAAGGTAATGGGGGTAAAGGAGGAACAGGGGGACGGCCTGGCGAACGCCCTGCCGAATCAGGAATGGAGGAAGTAGAACTGGAAGATGAAGATGAAGATGAGAAGGAGGAGGAGGAGAAGAAGGAGGCAGGAGGTCCCTGCGAGAAGTTGCTGATGAGCTTCCAGATTTCATCGTCGAGTTTACGCACATCGTCGCCGGACAACTTCGGAAAGTCGGGTGGAGGAAAGTAAGAAAACCAAGGACTTCTAATGGCGTGCAGCATAATGCCATGCAGAACTGGACGTACACTCAAAAGATGCATCGACACACACCAAAGTGCTCAGGGGTAGATCTGTATGTCATACAGGGACCCGTCATGCTCATAATTAATGACTCAATCTAGTACTGGACGTAAAAACGTGTTCATGCAAAGAATTTTCATTCATGAACATACGACACTGCATACTACTCAGTCGAGCAAGCAACAAGGTCAAACGAACACCCTAAGACACTCTCGCCGGATTTGGCTCCTTCAAGTTTCTTTTTTCTTGCACCAATGGAAACTATAGAATTGTTGAAGTTAGCTGATTCTTCTAATTATATTTTGTGCTCCTGGCACCGCACTAGTACCAGGCTGTTGCAGTGGCTCCTGTTCATCGTGGTGTGTTTGCTATTCTTTTCAGTATTTATTGGTGTATTTATATTTCACAAGATCTCTTTGGGATTATTTTAGTACTTTATCTATCTATCTACCCATTTTATTTTTATGACTGAAAAACAAAAACTCTGTTGAGGGGTGGATGATTGGCGGGTCAGGACTTGAGCTTCACCCCCCACCAGTTTGCCACTTTTGGTTTGTTGGGCATCATCAGTCCCAAAGCTTGGATGAGCAAGGAAAAGCGTTGGCCATCAGGCCACCCCGGCCACGGAAAAAAACACCAGTGCTATTGAAACCATGAGCTGATGTGCTCAACACCACTGTAAAGGGAGGGTGGGCCTTAGGGTGGCTGGGTTGATTTAGTTTTGGACCAGAAAAATAAATAAATAAATAGTCTTTACATTGCACTTTTTCAAATGAGAAAGATAATATAATTGGCCAAAAATTTAGAGATAATGGGGCAACTGTCAATCATTGCAGAGTCACATATCTGCCATTTTTATTGGGGGGAACAAAAAGAAAGGAAGAAAAAAAAAAGAACTCCTCCTTACACAAGTTCTTATTTGATATTTTTGACCATTTCAGCTTATCCTAATAATTAAAATGCAGAGCTTATGTGTAAATGAGTAAAGATTACTGTTTAATGTTCCATAAGCCATGTAAATGATGAGCTTATTTAAGGGGAACCTGTTGTACAAAACTTACTTTTTAGTCATTTTTAAATTCAAGAGTACTCCAGTGTATGTAGTACTCCAGTGTTTTTTTTTCCCCCGTACAAACATGCCAATTCAATTTTCCCCTATTGTTACCTCATATACAAAAACACCCGTACCCCCCCCCCCCCGACCTGTTACTCAGCTCTGCTCCATGTGCTCAGCTGGGGCAACTTAAACATAGAAAGAAATAGTAAAATATGGGACCTTTAATACTGAAATGCCTTTGGATATAACTAGCGTTAGTCTGATTAATAAAATCCTGCTGCACCTTTTGCTGTTGAAATTACAGTTATTTGTTTCATGCAGGAGTACGATATTATATCACTGAAACTCAGCAAAGGTCAAGCATCAAAGCTTTGTTACACCACAATTGTACAAAATTACACACGAAGGCAGTGCAAAAGTATTTTCCATTCATTCCATTAATCCACTCATTATGCTTTACCTTGTGTGAGCGTTTCAATCGTTTAAAATGAGTCTGCTTCTAGAAAGCGCAAAAATGGATATGTATTGTAAGTATATGCAACCCAGTGATTAACGGAGATAAAAAGGTGCCATGGAAGTTTTTTTCCGCACCTTAAGTACTAACAAAATTCAGATCACTATTTCATTTAGACTGACTGTTTATACCTTCACCTAGGGTTTTTACTTCAAATCCATCATTGGTCAAAAATGGAGAATTTAGCACTTGTTTCCATAAAATCCCAAAATAATCCTCGTTCTCATCAGCAATGCTGAACAAAAGAGGGAAGGAACTCAAAGCACCCAGCATTGGGAAAGGGAAAGCTGGCAAAGCGAGCGACGAGATCGACTGGCGTCAATAAACAGTCGTAAAGAGTAAAACCACTAGACTGTACCTTATCTCCCTGGAAATCGGAAGGCAGCTGCCAGAAGTGAGGTTCGTGGCTGTGCTGGTCGAAGTTGGTGAATGACAGCTGCGTTCCTTCTGTGGACAATTCCACCGAGAAGCCGGTAGTGATGCGGTTGGTACGTTGCCGGTTCACCAGAGCGAAGCCTTGGACATTTCCGGGGGCGAACGTGGTGGTGATCTGAGGACGAGTGATCAAAAACGGAGAAATCTTAACAGCCATCAGATCTTCGCTAGTTTTAAAAGCATGAAAGCTGACAGCATGTTTTCAGGCCTTACAACATTTCTGAACAAAGAGGAGCTGGAGCACTGCTGAGTGACACCCATGCAGAAGCACGCCAGGCAGCCATCTTTGTTGGCAGGGCTGAGGCTAAAGGTGCCAGGCTTGCAGCTGGAGCAGGACGGACCCTCGACGTTCATCTGCACATTGAGGACACACAACGATATACTGAGCAAAATCCTTCTCTACCTCCTGGCTGCACATAAATATATATGTATAATTTGGTGTGCATGCCTTGCAGCGGCAGATCCCGTTTGAACTGCAGCCTTCGCTTCCTCGCTGATCGCAGTTTTGGCAATTCCCTGCAAACAGGAAAGCTCTGTTCAGTCTGAGCAACAATATAAAAAACAAATATGCAGAGTTTTACAGTGCTGATTAACATTTGGCTCATCTTTAAACACTGAGATGTGCCAAATGTCAAAAATAAATAAACCACAGGAAGAGAAAGTCTTGAAGCAGGAAATCAAACAAAGCTGCTTTAAAAGCAAATCATTATAAATTTGAATGTTTATTTTAATGCGCATGCATCCAGTGATTTCATGAAACAGCATCCAACAACCGAAATATAAACTACATGCTCAAGCAACATGTACCGTTTCCTTTAGTGCAGCTCTGTCCATGTTCAGGATTGCCGGTGTATCCAGGAGCACATCTAGAGCGAGAAACATCACAGTGAATCACGGACGCCGATTATTATAAGACTAACTAGCGAGGCATAAAAACATGGAAAGATGACAAATTATTGTCCTCTTTTTATATGTCAAATTTATACAAGATAGCGAGGTCTCCAAAACGAGTCCGAGTTCCAACTGAAATACAACTCGGATCCTGTACTCTGGCTAGAGGTGGGACGTAACCGAGTACATTTACTTTGGTACTGCGCTTAAGTATATATTTCACATACAGTGGAACCTTGGATTATGAGCATAATTCGTTCCAGGAGCAAGCTCGTATTCCAAAACACTCGTAAACCAAATCAAACCTTCCCATAAGAAATAATGAAAACTCAAATAATTCATTCCACAGCCCAAAAAAATTAATACAGAAAAATAATTAAGACAATATATAAAGTAAAAATAAAACAAATTAACCTGCACTTTACCTTTTAAAAAAGTTTTTAAAAATCCCAACAGATAAATGAACCAGCACCTTACGTTTGAAAAAAATTGCGACAGAGCAGAGTTTCTGTGTAGAGCAGAGTGTGTGTGTCTGTGTGAAGCCGGGGAGGGGGGGTGTAAAGGCGAGAGAATGTCTGCGTGTGTGTTGGTGTCAAAAACCAAGACATGCTCGTTTTTCAAGTCAAAATTTATTAAAAATCTTTGCTCATCTTGCAGAACACTCATAAACCAAGTTACTCGCAATCCAAGGTTCCACTGTACTTTTATTTTGCTTGAGTAGTTTCATTAGAGGATACTTTTTACTTTTACTCCACAGCAAATGCGTGCACTTTTACTTAACTTCATTTCTGCATGGCATAACCAACAATAGTGGTGTGTAGCATTAGAAAGCAGGAACGTTGCCACCTGCTGACTATTATACGTAATTGCATGACTTGCCTTTCCTACGGGACACGCCTAATAACATAACGGGTGTTTAAAATCAGAAGCTGAGGTAGTTACAGACATGGACTAAAATATAACGCGTTCAAAATCGAGAAGTAGAGAAAAAGAGAGAGAGATTTTTACAATGAAAAATCTACAGTTAACTAATAAAAGCCCCAAAATTTTGATACTTACGTGAATTTAAAGGTGGGTACTTTTGAACTTTTACTCAAGTACAAAAGTAAATGAAGTACTTTTACTTTTACTGTGCCTTAGTATTTGGAAACCTCTACTTTTACTCAAGTTTAGGATTTGTATACTTTGCCCACCTCTGATTGTGTCAGTTTTAAATTTTAACTTCCAAACGCACCGTTTCAGTGTCTGTAGCTTTTAAGCCTCAAATAAACTTTCCCTGAATGTCGACCCTTTAACGAAGCGTACTTGGTCAGAAATGGGAAACGTCCATGTTCGGGATCTCATCATGCATTTTCCACTCCTTTCATGCTGCTAATTTATTCCCAGTTGATTTATGAATTTGGGTTCCTTAAAGGTTCCCTTTAAAATGCAGCCCTGTTCAGTGTATTATTTAAGCCCTTACTTTAAGTGACACTGTTTTTGAATACTTTCTCATGACGTAAGAGGAGCACTTGCAGTTTTGTTCATGAACAGTACATGCTGTTCATCTATGCGCTTAACCAGCCAGCGGTTTTAAGCTGTAAATTCTAATAGAACATTGTCTTATTGAGACGTGTGATACCTAGTACCAGTTTTGGAAATTGTTTTGACTGCTGGTTTTTTTAGACGGCTTGGTAGCGGCCATGCTGGGGTTCCAAGAGTAATTTCCCACTTGAGCTCTCAAGATCTCAGGTCGACCCTTACAGTAAGATGTCTCAGGCTGATCCTTCTTGTTATTCTTCTCAGCCATTCTGTCTGGTTATTTTTTTCTGCTTCCGAATACTATCCTGTGCCTCTTCATGTCTGGTGTGTTGTTCTACGGTATGCTCGAGCAGTTACCAAAACAGATCGTGTTCTTTTGAAGCGCTCATGTTAAGTCCGAGGGTGGAAGGTTTACAAAAGAAAACCCTCGAGTCTTGCCAAGGGTTATGTTGTCTCTGACCGTGCACTCCAGAGGAGCGGCCTTTTAGCTTGAAGATTCTTTGGGGAATTTTTTCTTTTTTTTTTTTTTCTTTCACTGTGCAGTTTTAGGCCATAAAAGAGCATCTTCTCTTTGGTTGAGAGCGTTCCCAGATTGGCTTCCGTCCAACACCTGCCTTTTATCAGCAACGGCAGAAACTACATGACCGCATTCCTCAGCGAGGACTCTATCCAGCTGTGCTTCTGGATAGAAACCTCCAGAGTTGTCAGCACTCTCAACAACGTCCGAGACGTTGACAGCCGTAATCAGAGAGAGGCATTTCACACCGGGTTTCTTCATCTACACTTCACTTCATCTACAACCTCTGACGCTAAACATACACCTAAGGGAGAATTCGACATTTTGACAATTTATCCATGCTGACAAATGCTCAACGATTTGGACATGCAACCTTACTAACCCACGACCCCTTCAGATCTTCAGAAGGCTTAGATTCATGATGTGAGTCTAAATGCATGGAACTTAGTCTTATTATTTAAAGCTCATTTTGTAAAATATAATTATTATGAAATATCCCAAAAGTTTTCTTTAAGTGATTTCCACAAACAAAAGACATTTTTTCTATATTTGGCTCTGGAGAGTTTATACAATCATGACTGTAGGAAGGAGAGAGAGATGCTAAAGGTCAGCACAGCATGGTGCTTGTGAGGATGACCTCTCCAAATGCAGCTTGGCCAATCCAGAATCCCTGAACCATTCAAATGGGGAAAAAAAACAGTTTCGCCACTTACTAAATGTCAGACTAGGACACGGAATGGAGAGCTTACCTCTCACAGCGCCTTCCGGTATAACCAGGAGGACAGCTACTGCAAGTAGGCTGTCCATCTGTGTCCAAGTAGCAAGCTTTCATCTCGCTGCGGAGGAGGGATTTTATATAGATGTGAAATCTAACACAGTACAATATAGTTCTTATGCCGTGATTGATGACACAACCGAGTTGTAACCACGGACCTGTTTGCAGAGGCGGGTCCGAAACAAGGGCACTGTCGGCAGGCGTGTACACCGCCGGTCACTGGATCACCGTAGAAACCGACACGACAGCTTTCACATCTGGGTCCTGCGGTGTTGTGCTGGCATTGCTGTAATTGTAAGAAAGTAAGTGGTTTTTTTTTTGTTGTTGTTGGTTTTACTGTTTAATTGTAAGAAAACCGTCTACACTCATGATGCTGGACAAATGTGCACCCTCGAGTTTTATTCTCAATAACATGGATTAAATGAAATGATCCAAATTCCAAATTTTTGAGTTCTCTACATTCAAAATATACAATGATCTCCTTTGAGCAGTTGTTACTGAGATGTGTCCGCTACAGTTCGCATGCTCTGTAAATCCTTCACGTCGGCTCTAATCTGAGGTGCTGGTTGTTCGTTGGCGATTTCTGAGGCTGGTAACTCGAAATGAACTCCTCAATTAGAAGTTGTTTACATAACAATCATGTTGTTTACATAACAAGCCCTGCATCGACCTCATCTCCGCTCTCGTCAGTTCCGAGCCCTCAGCATTCAGCATCACCTGATCATCACCTGATCATCAGTCTTCATCTGCACATGTTTCTCACTGGTACATGCCTCAAGTTAAATGTTATTTTTATGCTTGGATTATTTATAGGTCGACCAAACAAACAAAATCTTTCCTCTGGAACTGGTCATGTTCAGGGACCGAATTTGCCAAAAACGTCCTTCAGGGAGCTTAGTTCCTCAAGATTACATTACAAAAACAAGAAATTCTGCCTCTTTGGAAGCAAAATATGAAGAAAGCAGGGTTGGCTCAAGACTTTTGCACAGTACTGTACAAGTAGAAATTGTTGCTTAAAAAAAAAAAAAAAAAAAACATTTCTTGATGTACTGTTTTGGGAAATTAAATCAACTTTGCGGTTGTAATGATATACTTTTTCCTACAAATACAATATATCGTGTTATATTTCTTACTTAACACGTTTTCCTGAGGTCATGGGCAGGTCTGTACCAAAAGACAAAATCTGAGACAGTGAGTCATGTCTGGACCAACAATCCAATCGGCTACACAAGTGAGAAACATAGCAGAAACATTAGCAGAAGTTCTGTCGGGTCAGGAGCTCTCACTGGCTGGAGGCGCAAGATTTTGTTTATTTCACTAAAAGGACATTAAAAAGTGATACGAGGATACACTTTGAATACACACATTTGTTTGACTGCGTGCGTGTGTGTGTGTGTAAAGGCTTGCTCACGTACCAAGCATGCACCCGTCTCTGAGTCACAGCCAGCAGCGTGCCCGTGGCACTCGCACTTCTCACAGGTGCCAAGGTAGAGGCCTGATCCTGTACGCGTGTATCCCTCATCACAATCCTGCAAACAAAGCAGCAGTCAGAGTTCATCTACAGCGTTGATAGCTTTCGTCTGCTCGGCAGCGCAGATTTTACTGTGAGACGCCGATGATTCGGAGATACTGTGAACCTCCACCTTAGGTACAGTACAAAGCCGCGTAAAAAGCAACTAGGGTGTGTATTTATGATTAATGTGTAATCCTGATGCTGCCAGGTGCGCTGGTTTAATGAGCTCACGAAGGCGGTGTGTGTTTTACTGTACCTGGCACGATGGGCCTCTGTATCCTTGAGGACAGGCGCACTCCTCTACCTCGAGGGCCTGTTCGTTCCCGGTGGAGTGCGGCACCGCGATGTCCATCTGGATGTCAGCGAGACTGCGCGGAACACACACAACCAGGCAGTGAACACCAGCGATCAGGAGACGGAAATAAACCAGAACACAGATTTACTCGTCATGGTGGAATCCTGGTTCTTTCAAGTTCTCGTATCTGACTGGTCAAAGCGGCTTTAAACCGACGATTTGATCGATGTTATCATTACTATAGCACCAGTCTGTAGCGAAACAGATGCAGACAGTGGACACAAGAACGGGCACCTGCTCTCGGCCATGTCGTCCGCGTAGGTGGCTCTGATCATGAAGACGGAGACGTCAGCCAGCGCCATCAGCAGGTGCTCTCTAGTGCAGGGCTGTCCATCAGCTCGCCTCCATGCAGACTAGAAGAAAGCATTACTACTTCACTAACACCACTTCAAAATCAAAAGCAGCCACTGTATGAGAGTTTGAGATGCTGGAACAACAACATAGAGAAAAGGGTGCAATTGTATAATCCGCGCGATAACACACCGCTCGGAAGGTCACTGCGAAGGTGGTGGGGACGCGGGGCAGCGTCTTGGTGAGCGAGTAGTGCTCCAGGAAGATGCCGTTGCCCTGGAGAACCACATCAGGCTTGTTTTCGATCACCAGGCTGCGCGGACCGGGCTCGTAGCGCACTTTGTAACGCAGCTCTCCTCCATACGCAGTCACCTTCACGCGATGGAGAAAAGGAAAAATTTTTTTTTTAAATGTACTGATACTGCTGAGGGATGTTCAAGTCAAACTGGGACCTTTGATTGTGCAGAACAACACCACAGTTATGCGAGTAAAGACTCTATATAATCATCTGCTACACTAACGCACTCATTCCTACATTACACTAGTGCTCAGATAACATCAAGGTTGAAGGTTTTTTTCAGTATTCCGGAGCCATGATCAGATCGCCTGCTTCATATCTAACACACTAGCCTCCCAGGAACTCCTTTAATGGCCCGAACATGTGAAAATGTTAGGACTGTACGGCGATAATTCCCCTCCGAGTTCCCGTCCCAGTAGGCTCTGAGCCAGCTCGGTCTAAAACGTTGGTCTCATCACCGCTCTGTGTCTGAAGTCTTCTATACTGTGTATCACAATCCTTTATTTAAGTCCCGGTTTGACCCGAACACCACTCTGTATCTCAATCTAGGTCTGGTGTTTTGCTGCAAAACAGGAACTAATTACAGATAAAAAAGACCTTCTTCTTCAATCAATATACTCCGCCCTGTGAGGGGTCTCGTCCCGGCACCCTGCGGTGAACAGGAAACACACGCACCTTGTCTCCTTGGAAGCTCTGGGGCAGGACCCAGTAGTAGATGTCTTTAGGGATGCTGGAGAACGAGCGATAGACGACCTCGGCTCCGCCTCTCTGCGAGATGCCCTCGGTGACGGAACGAGTATTGCCTTCGTTTGCGAGAGAAAACAGCTGCCCGTTGACGCCACCGCGCACCTGCAGACACGAGCGGATTGGTTCCATTAAAGGACGAACCGACTTGGACTTTTGCTCTGACTAAGCATCTCAACTCTTTAAAGATCTTAAAATAAGATGCTAGTCACAGCATGCAGGTTTGAGCTAGCTGACCTGATCTCTGGTCCAGGTGGAGCTGGCACACTCCTTGGTCACTCCCATGCAGAAACACTGCAAACAGCCGTCAGGATTTCTACTGGAAAGATGGAAGGATCCTGGCCTACACTGGTCGCACAAAGCTCCAGCGACGTTGGCCTGCAGATCAAACCGTCGCAAACAAAAGCCAGATGAGATAAATCGCTCAATCGGAGATAAAAACCAAACGCAGGTTCAGATCAGTCAAAAACGTTACCTTGCAGTTGCACGGTCTGCTGCTGGAACTGATGGTTCCTCTGTTGTCACAGCGGTTCGAAAGTTCTAGGGTTCGCAATAACGTGAAATTAGTATGAGGTTTGTGATAACCATAAAATGTTTTTATTTTTTTTATGGAGGTACGCTCTACCTTCATTGTATGGAATGCATCTACCGTTGGGTTGCAGAGGATTTCCGACATACCTGGCCGCACACCTACGAACAAAACCACAAGATCAGTTTTCCTCTTTTGACCAGCACGTGTACTTAAGGTGACATTGGAGTAAAAAAAAAGAAAATGGCATCACCTCTCACAGCGGCGTCCAGTGTAGCCTGGTTCGCACGCATCGCACGTGGCCTGACCGTCCACATCCAGGAAACAAGTGTCTGAAAACCTGCACGTTAACAGAGACACGATGAATCATTTATCCTAACCGAATTGTCCCGCAGTGTTTTGCTCCTGTCCTACTACAAGAAAGTGTTTTCCTCATCCCAATATGTCCATGTTTGGGATCAGTATGAAGCTCGAACCTGCGAGATGTCACCGTGTAAGGACACGGACAGGGCTTGCAGTCGTCCGGTCGACCCCGACTGGGATCGCCGAAGTAGCCGGGACGGCATTTGTCACACTGCGGCCCCTCTGTGTTGTGCTGACAACTCTGAGAGAGAGAAAGCGGCACGGAGGGAGAAAGAGAACGGGGAGAATTTTATACGTAAAAAACAAAACAAAAAAAAACAAACATTTTTTAAATGAAGTATAAAAAATGACAAAGTATTTACCAGGCAGTGTCCGCTGATGGGGTCACAGGCACTGGCATGGCCGTGGCAATTACAGCCAGCGCAAGTGCCCAGATAAGGGCCCCCAGGTACTCGCTCGAACCCGGACGAACACGACTCGCAGGAGAGGCCGGAGTAACCGGGTGGACACCTTTAGAAGACGGGACACGTGCATTCTCAGTCAGGGGAAGCATAGCAACAGGACAGCGCGGTGATAATATAGTGACAGTATTTCATACACAGAGAAAGAGAGAGAGAGAGAGAAAGAGCGAGACCTGCACTCCTCCACGTCTTTAGGCTGGCCCTGAAGGCTGAACACTATACTGGTGGTGTCCATGATTATGTCACTCAGACCCACGCTGGCCATGCGGTTGTTATAGATGGTGCGGATGCTGATGCTCTCCAGGTTCGCCAGCGTCATCAGGAGATCCTCGCGACTCACCGGCTGCCCGGACGAGTGCTGCCAGTTTTCCTGAAAAAACGGACCACAAAATGATAGTAACAGACTGTACACGCTTAATTCCTAGAAAGCCTAACGGTGCTTTGTTGTATTTACACTAACTTATAATAAAAATCTTGTCAGCATTTACATACGGCACATCTGAGCGTAGCGACTGACCTCAGTAAACTTGATCTCTCTCTGGTTTTTAACGTCGGGGAGGGTGGGAGGGCCGCGGCGGTAGACCAGTCTGTGGCCGTTACCCCTCAGCACCACGTCAGGCTTGTCCACAGGCTCGGAGCCATCCCTCTGCAGCAAGTAGCTCACCTTATACTTCAGGTAACCGCCGTAGGAGTCCACCTGAAAATGGAAGCGAGCGCAAAGCACATTCAGAACATATAAGGGCGTTTCACGGGTCCTCTTTATGCAGGTACCATCCCCATCATGTTTTATTCCATTCCAGTTGCACAAGGTAACATCTGCCATCTTACAAATCTGTTATATCTGTATAAAACTTGTATCGCTTGCGTTTTCTCTGTTGGACTGTAAAATGACCTTGCTGCCAAGAAACTGGCGTGGTAGAGTCCAGTACGATTCCAGATCCAGGAAACGGCGAGATAAATCCACCAGCTGGAACTCCTCCACCTCCGGATTAACCATCATCTGTGTGGAGGAGAGAGGCGGGGGAGAGCTCGGCCGAGACGGGAAGGACACGTTGACTCCTGAGAGACAGGTTGGGGGGGGAGAGGGACAAACAAGTGGAGCGGAAAAGAGAAGGGATGGGAACTATAAAGAATGAGTCAAGAAGATTATCTCTGGAATAAAAACTCTGAAATAAGGAATGATGGACTGTACTGTGTGTGTTTCAGATTAAAGTATTCAGGATCCTTTTCTTGTCGCACCCTGCCTTCGAGAACACCAGGCCGGCTCCTACCTTTGAAGTTCTCCTCCTCAGTGAAGCGCAGTGCGATCTGGCTGCGGTAGCGCCGGGTGCTGTGGCAGTTCTTGCTGATGCCGGCGCAGAAGCAGGGCACGCAGCGACTGGCGATGCTGAAGTGTCCTTCAGGACAGTTACCTGGGAAGCAACACAGGGGTGTGGGACAATCGAGACACTTCTAACACACAATCACTCATTCTCTATACCGCTTAACCTGTACAGAAGGTGGGACTCGAGGCCTTCACCATGGAGGCGCGATACTACAGTGCTACTGTAACCTCTATGCCACTAATGAACAAAAACCAAAACCTGATGCAATTATGCTAAATATCCTGCTTCTCCATAAATTGCCATGATGATCCAGAATCATTTATATAAACACAGTGTGATGCACAATGGCGTGTACAAAATTAATGGACAATCATTAGATAGCCTTGTAAGTTGAATGTACTGTATGGATGGATAGAATTACTTGTTAGTGATGTCATTCATCAGCGTAAGTTGAGCTTACTTGGTACTCGAGTCAGGGTTAAAACTCCATCTGGAATGGCAAACACCAAGCCTTTAGCGTTTATGGCTTCGCACGTGTACGCGCCCTGATCGCCTTCCTTCACGTCACGGATGGTCAGCATCCCGTGGCCGTTTTCGCTGGTCATTGTAATCCTAGTGAAAGAGAGACAGAGAGAGAGGGATAGAGACAGTGAGAGTTACATCTTATTAACTTGGCCTGTTTTCTCCAAGCTGAACGGTTTGACATTAGAAGGCAGGTCCAAATCCAATAAAGCACAACGAACAATGCCGTCTTTTTCTCCCTGCGGTTTCAGGCGACCGCCGCTGACATTTCAAGATCTCGACTAAAAATAATGACCGATACTGTTAATACATAACCATTATAAAGCAGCTGAAGAGCTTATTCTCTTGCGGGATGACACGACGGACCGTATGACAATCCCAGAGACCTAAAATACCCTCCGGTCTGCTTCCAATTATCCACATGAGTCAGAGAACATTCCCTCAAGTCTGTTTTGGAGCTTGTGAAATGTTTTTATTTACTCGTTAAAGGATCCTGTGATCCACTGGCGTTTTTGTGCGTGTTTTATGATAAACAAGAAAAAAAACTCCTTTTATATACAATACAATGAGGCAGAGAGTTCAATACTGTAACTCTTCTAATGTTTCGTTTTAATAGCCTATAAAGTTTATTTTATGTCTTTAGAATTATTCAACCGTCAGAGAATGCTTTACATGACCATAAAGTGCTTTGCTTTGCAGCCAGGAAACCTTTAAAGCTGATTTTATAGCGAAATATTCAACAGCTTCTGACCAATCGAAATCCTGAATCCTTATGGAGATCCTCAGGAAGTTACTCGTACCTGTTACTGGTTGGAATGTGCCCCCAGTTAAGCCTCCAGGTAATGATGGGGACGGGCACGCCGATGGCTATGCACCTGAAGGTCACCGTCTGGCCCCGCGCTGCTGTAATGGACTCCTCCGGAGGGCTGGTCACAGTGGGTGGAGCTTAACCGTGAGAAGGAAAACAACAACTTTCGGGTTATTTTCCTCCCAAAAATTTCACTAACACTCGCTGTCACTGTGTCTCCCTCCTGTACACTTGTAGAAACTCTAAACCATGTACACACACACACACACACGTGCACACGCATACATACATACACACATACATACACACACACACACACACACACA
>QMIH01000566.1:162234-175570 GCA_003987875.1 Clarias batrachus
CACACACATACACACACATACACACACATACACACACATACACACACATACACACACATACACACACACACACACACACACACACACACACTCTCTCATCCCAAATCAGTGGCATGTGACGAGATCCAATTGGCGAGTTCATTTAGTGGAAGCGCTGGGATCAGATCAGAAAGCTAATCATTTTACTGCACTGCCTGAAAGATGATCGGATGTAGGAACAGGTAAACTAATTAGGTTTACAAGAGACTGACCGAGATCTCGGTGAAAAGTAATCTAGTTACCTAAAGTGATTACTGTGCCGACCCTGGAGGTGCAAGATGACAGAGCTAATCGCTACTCCACCGTGCCGCCGTCTTATACATGACATTAGGATCAAAGATAACAGATCGATAGATATATTTACATAAGAAAAAAGTCGCTATGAGAAATTACATTTACATTACATTTACAAAAACGTTTATATTTCTTAATAGAAAATAATTTAATAAAATAATTCCTTACTTCTCTTTAATAGAGGACGTCCACAAAAGGTATAAAACAGAAAGAACAGGAAATGACCGAATGGAAGAGAACATGCAGTAAAGAGGAAGACGAAGCCAGTGAGGTCGACGACGGCTACAAAGTAGCCGTAAGAAGAGAAGAATGCCTTACCACAGCCGTATTCATCGGAGCGGTCAGGACAGTCCGCCTCCTCATCACACTGGTAGCTGGCTGGAATGCAGGTCTGGTCACTCAGACACGTGAACTGCTCCGGAGCGCACACATCCCCGGGTCTTTTAGCCGCTACACACACGGCAGAGAGCAGGTGTTATAAAAATATCAGTTGATGTGATGCAGTAAGTGGATGAGGATGTGACGGAGACGCAGCTTACGACAATCGATCTCGTCGGAGTTGTCATGGCAGTCGTTGTCTCCGTCGCAGCGCCACAGCTTGAGGGCACACCGGCCGTTCTGGCACTTAAACTCGTTAGGCTCGCAAGGCGACGGGGTTCCTGGAGGACGAACACATGCTTGCTTTACTGTATACATGGTGTAAATTTCACCCTGAGCTCAAGCTCAAAAAAAGAAAAGAAACGAAAACAAACTTCTACAACAGCAGAATGTTTGATCAGACTCCTACCGCACTTGAGCTCATCGCTTCCATCGCTGCAGTCGGACTCTCCGTCGCACAGGTAGTCTCGGGAGATGCACTGTCCGTTCTGACAGGTGGACTGATCGGAGCGGCACGGCCCGGGGCGTGGAGGGATTTTAGTCTCGGGTGTGATGAATGGTATTTGAATTGGTGAAAGAGTCACAGATTTTTCTATGAAACACGATAAAATGTAAGGTCATAATTCTGCGTCAATTGAAAATTGAACTTTACATCCAACCTGGAAAATCCCTACACATAAAGATCTATATGCAATTAAAAAAAATACTTTGCAATTCTCTATTATTACTTTTAATTACTTTATTTCACCTTTATTAAACTGTATATGGGGGCCTAGAGCCTATCCCAGGAGAGTTGGACGAGGTCCACTGCAGGGCACATACTGTACACATGCTCAATCACACACTAAGGGGAATTTGGGAACAGCACTTAGCCTACATGTCTTTGGACTGTAGGAGGAAACCGGAGTACCCGGAGGAAACCCATGAGAACATGCGAACTCCATGCACACAGACCCGAGGTGGGAATTGAACCCGGACCCCGGAGATGCAAGGCGACAGTGCGAACCACTACGCCGCCGTGCCACCTAGGAATACAGCTAAGAATACAGCTAGGAATAAATCCTAACAGAGCTTGTTCTTACTCACCACAATTATCCTCATCGCTCATGTCTCGACAGTCTGGTCTGTCGTCACAGACATAACTCTGAGGTATACACTCTCCGCTTCTACAGCTGAACTTGTCACTGGAACAGGACTCAACTGGACTGGGCTTCACTAAGAACAGTAAAACGTCAGTGAGAGCGGACCAGACCCGGGACGCAAACCCAATCCATATTGTCATGCAAACACAAAGCAACATCTCAAAAAAAAAAAAAAAAGATCTTTTAAACTCTGTTCATTCAAAAACACTCAAACTTTAGACATGCACTCTCTGTACAGGTTATCCACAATCACTGTCACATATAGAAGTGTTGCATTCGTCATCATGCAAAGCATCTCATTCTTCTCCTTCAGTGTGTGTTTTGGACATCCATGCACGAGAACATCCGGTCCATTTCTCACAGTGGTGAAAAAAACCACTACACTACAGCAGGCACCGTGCCGTACAAACCTGAAGCGGGTAGCGGGACCACGGGGGTGGCGTCAGCTATGAACCAGACATAAGAATGATCTTTATCATCGTGCGCTGGTTGTCTCGCAAAACCATGATGTACATGTACAAATATCGGAAGGTGAATAGAACGGGCCTGAGTCAGATCGTCAGCAGGAGTAACGGAGCAGAGATGTGCCGAACCTCGGAGATTTAACATGAAGTAGATCGAACATCCACACTCACTATACTCAACAGTCATACGGTCACTAGTTGCTGCTTTGGGGTTTATTTGATTTATTCCATTCATTCTCTTGACGACTACACTAGATGACATTCTTTTGCTTGAACAGAGCATTAACACAGTTATTTCTGTTGTTCTTTGATGATAAATACAGTACAGCGGAACCTCGGCATGCAAATTTAATCAGTTCTGGAGACGAGTTCTTAATGTGTAAAATTTTGTATTTTTGTGAAACGCAGGAAGTAATAATAATAATTATAATAATAATTCGTTCCGGCCACCCAAACAATTTACCATTATTACCAATTTCCAACACTATAATGTTATTTTTGCATATAAAAACAATCAAATCAAAACATTTAGAATAAAGTGAAATATTAAATAAATAGATACGAGATCAAACCTCACTTAACATTAATTTATGATTCCTCTTAAATCCGTCTGCTTAAAAAATAAAATAAAATAAATAAATAAACGAAACTGAAAGTGGCTCCCTTTTCTTCTTGCCACTGTCCATGTTAACATTTCGTAAAGACAGAGCACCCTCTGTCCCAGGAATCATGCACGAAATGCAAAAAAAAAAAAAAAACAATTTTTTTTTAAATGTACGCGCAACCAGTTTGCAAAACCTGTTCTTGCAAAATTTCAGCCACGGGTTGCGAATCTTTAACGCAGTATTAGAATCTATGACTTTAAATGGATGACCAGTTTTAGTGACTCAATATGATCAAATTTTAAGGATCTGGGTGTTGTGTATAAAAGACTGTTTTATTTGATGCGTACTGTTTAATGCTGTTTTTGCTTCAACTTTGGAAATGGCTAACTAGTTGACTTAATTTTTTAAATAATGTGACAGCACTGAGGGTCCTTACGTTCTCCTAGACGTCTAAACTCGAAGCCATTGGGAGAGATCAAGTAGGATGAAATGGAACCCTCCTCAACCACAGAGTAAAGGACGTGCCGGAGCTGAGACTCGTCGGCGTTGTCTTCCGAGCCCACGTCCAGTTCCACAAACACATCCTTGCCAATTTGCCTTAAAATACAAGATAGGCATCGTGTGAGAAACACTTTTGAGACGTCCTTTAGGGGATTCTTTTCCTAGAACAGCATCCCTGCATGTGTTTTATTGCTGCATTTAAAAATCCGAAAACAGTCATACTTGATGAGGACCACATTGACGGTCTGGGTTCCTGGTATCTTGGAGTAGTCCGATTCAAGCTGCGGGAGAAACAAACATCGTCAGTTACATGCAAACACATGCAGCTTAGATTAGAAGCAGTGAGTCTAAAGATGTCCGAGTTTAACATTAACCCAGTCCTACTGTGTAAACAGACTGAGATATACGAGGTATGTAGGATGGTTTGAAATTGTTAAGTGATGATACGCACCGTGTCAACAATGGCAGCGGAGATTTCTTGGAAGGCGGCGGACTCGATGTCGTCAAGCTCAGGCCCGTAAGTGAACGAGTCCGTGAAGTTCACCAGGGCGCGATAGTAAACTGGAGGAAAAGAAGAAAGAAGAGCGACAAATGGAGATTGATTTTACTGTAAGACAGAAACAAATAGGAATTTTTATACTCTATGTAAAAGACAAATAAGCTCCATTTTTAGGACAACAAAAGTAAACTTTTGACACCAAACCAAAAACTTGTAAGCTTAATTTTTATACCAAGATAGAAAGAAATCATTTTTCACCAGGACAAAGAGATAAACTTATTTGTCTCAACCTTGGTGTACAAATTAATTGTAAGTTTTACACTAAGAAAGAAACAAATAGGATTTTGACCCCCACACCCCCTTTTAAACATTAAAAAAGTAAAAAGAAAATTCCACAAAAACAAGGTAGAGTATATTTACATTTTTATAACGTGTCAAAAAACAAATCTCTATTCACACTCCAAGTCAATAACATTCTAGCCTCAATTCCCTCACCAAGCCAAATTCACATAGGATACCCTGTGAAATTTACTCAATATCAAAGAGAAATAATCTTAAATTTTACAAGTGCAATCTTTACACCAAACGTTTAAGTGTTATAACAATGTAAAGACAAGTGACTTTTACACTAAATCAGAAATAAGTAAGACTTACTTTTATACCAAGTCACTGACAAACAAAAAAACAAAAAAAAAAACAAGCGAGTTACAAAAAGACTAATTTATACACTGTGACAAGGAGAATGCAATACATTTTTTTATAGCAAGCAATATAAAAAAACTATGGAAAGTCTTAAATAAAAATAAATAAATACATTTAAGTCAAATATAAGAATCTTTAAAAAACACAAACGCAACTTATGAAGTCATCTCAAATTTTCAACAAAATGTTAACCAAATCCACGTAAGCAATTTCTCAGGAATTTTTAATACCATGACAAATTATATTAACACCAAGTAAGTAAAACCAAAAGCAAGTAAACTCTGTTTATATATCAAGCCACAAATAAATCAGTAACAGTTTTAGCCCAGACCAAAGATAACGATTTTTTTTTTTGACTGACAATATAATTAAAAAAATTTTGCTACTCAAAACCAGCCAAAAATCAAATTTAAAAAAAGCACTGACCATGGTACTGAGGTATAGTACAAAAACCTATGGTCAAATCTATTTTTAATAAATTTCATATAAATCTTAATCAAGTTAAACAAGTATAGTTGAAACGTTCCAAAAGCCTACAAATATAATCCTTAAATCTTGTTGGAACATTCATAAAACGTTTTCCAAAACGTTTCCAGAACTTTCCTAAAACTGGACAATTTATCAGTCTAGGAACCAAAAACCGTAAAATTCTATGAATGTTCTAATAACATTAGATTATTAGCTGGGATGCCTTAAGAATGCCCCCTGAACTTTTCACCACATATCATCAGCATACTGTTTCCTAGAATATGCAGGTACAGTATTGATTATAATAACAGTATAGAAAATACAAAGAAAGAGCGTTCAAGTCAAACCAGAAGTTGTGATGAAATTTCTTGTGATGAATAGGTGTAAGAGCAAATCAACCCCATATACAGTAGGCTTGATCTCACTCCAAGCCATTTACACATGTTTGGGCCAGTAAAGGAATTCCTGGGAGGCCAGCATTTGATCATGGCTCTGGCGCATTGAGAAAACTTTCCACCTTGATGGTATCCAAGCACTAATGAAACGCTGTGATATAAGTGCATTTGACTTGGACACCCCCGTATTATTTTTCTCATTAAATGGTGCAACAATCTATTCATCTAAACAGGTAGATGCCGTGCCAAAATGTGATCAAATGATCGACTGGTCAAGTTTCTCAACAGAAACAGGCATTTCTTCTCACAGAGGTTATCGCGGATTATCTCTACAGACTGAGCAAGCGGTCGATCTTTAAATAGCTCCCGGGTTCCACTCTCACACACATGCCAGCACCTCTCATGGGTGGCCTTTACGTGAGTCTGGTTTCAGTCTGTCATTCCAGATTAAGCAAGGAAGTCAATATTTGAGGTATTTCTTACAGCTTACTGCTACTTCCCTTGGTTGGCTTTAGGAGCCCTATTTTGCGTCGGCAGTTCAGAAGATCTTACGGTGCCGATGTGCATGATGTCACATATCCACACACTCAAATGTACAAGGCAAGTCCATTCACCCAGACGTAATTGATTGTCTTCTTCTCTTAAGTTCCCTGGCATACCTGCTGTTTGCTGATAGAACACACGATTTAGTCACCATATGGTCATTTGCTCTGTACACACAATGTGATGCTGAGTTAAGCCTGCATCTGACGGGATTAGTGACAAAAAAAAACAGCTTTTCAAACACAGCTCAGTTTCTTCAAATGCTCTAAAGCTGTTTGGAGCTTTCAACACTTTTGCATCATATTTTACAACTGATACAAATTTCCCAAACAGCATTCTCACCCTCATGAACAATCTCACCTGGATACTACACTATTCGTATTCAGTGCAAAAAATCTTAGCATCTTCTTAACTTCTTTCAATTTCTTAAACTAAGATCACAACAAACCAAATAAAAGATGATTGGTGTTTCAGCTGCTCCCTTCAATGGGGTCGTGGCTGTGGCAGTGGACCATCCGATCCACACACAACTTGGCACAGGTTTTTACACCGGATGGCCTTCCTGATGCGGACCACCCATTTTATCTGGGCTTGGGACCAGCACTGCGTCTAGTGGCTGGGGTTTGGGCATTGAGAGGGAATTCCTGGGCCTTCTCCATGGCAGGTGAGAAACCTACCACTGAGCCACCAATGCTCCAAACCAAATATGAAATTATTCTCTTCTTTGGCTGCTCCCGTTAGGGGTCGCCACAGAGGACTACTTGTCTCCACATCTTCCCTTGTCACTTTAACCTTCTGCATGCCCTCCCTCACCACACACATCCAGAAACCTCCTCTTGCGTCTTCCTTTTTTTTCCTTCTGACCGGCAGTTCCATCTCCAACCAACATTCTCCTCTCGACATACCCCTCATCCCTCCTCTAAACATTTCCAAACCATCTTAATCTGGCCTTTCTAAATTATTCAGCTTCATTCTAGGTAGACAGAATGAAGACATTTTTCACACATATTTTTCACTTGCTAAGCTTTCATTTTGCATTTGAAAGACCAGCCCTTTATTACCCCTGGACTCTGAACGTGTGCTTCATAACCCAATTAATCTGAACCAGAGCAGTAAATGCCTAAGGTTTGGTTTCACAAAATAAATAAAAAGCATACTAAATTTCGGTGGCGTAGCATGGGTTTAAAGGTACACATCTACAACGCAAATGCTGCCTCCATCCCAAAAATGGTAGTTTGGCTCACTAACTGCCATGGGGTCGATTTGGAGTTGAAACTTTTCATCGCTGCAAATGAGCAGTGAATGAAAGTCGACGCAGTCCTCATTAAACTCCCCACTCACATCTGAGGACCACAACAAAGAAAAAGAAACCATGAGGACCAAAAACCAAAACATATGGACATTGCATATACGAAGCTACTTAACTGCCTTAACTACTTTTTACACCTGTACACTGACAGAGAGAGATGGGGAAAAGAAATAGGTAGATATAGGTGGTGCGCTCTGAATGAGTCATACATTTGATAGGCAGCACAGCAGCAGTTATGTTTAGAATTGTAATATAATCCAAGGGAAAAAAAAGTAATATAAAATCAGGACATTTTTTTAAAACGTGATATCGCAATGCAAATCAAATCGACTCCTGGGTATCGTAATAATATGGTATCGGGTGTTCCCTGGTGATTCCCATCCCTACTATCTCATGTCGAAAGATGATGGGCTCACTAATTTAGTCATTTCAGGATGTTTTTATCTTACTGCTCTGACTGCTGGCTTGCTCATCAGGGCTCTAAAAATCAACTTCCAGATTTCTGTAACAATGACTATTGTTGAAATTCCACCCTACGCTGACAGACGAGGACAGCGTTCTCCTCCCTGCCACTCAGGATCGGTTTATATTACTGTTAAACCATTGCAAATGTGCTCCACAACAAAACAACAGCAGAAAATGCAAAGCCTGTGAACAATCGATGCCTGCTGAGCTGTATTAGGATCAAATATATGAGCACCAAAAGGTCTTAATCTCTTGTATGAACACGCCCCAGACAGTAGCCCATCCGCTGCTTAAATCATCAGTGCAGGCGATACCCTTTCCTCTCTTTCTCCAGCCCGGCTCTGCTCACTTTTTCCATGTGGGAAATCCCCAGTCAAGTGGCCTCGAACGCCAACAGAGCAAACTAGGGCAAAAACGTAAAGGGGGGGGGAAGAAAAAAAAAAAAAAAAAGCATTCCGAACTCTTGATTCTGAAATGTTTTGGGTGTGAGAGCAGCGCAGTAGAACTGTGGAGGCTTTATGGACCAAGAGCTGAGTGGAACACATGCAGGCCTGTTTGCCAGACAAAGGAGTGATTCAGGCACACGGCTGCTCAAGCCTTTTCCAGCATGCGGCTTTCAACTCAACCTTCAGAGTACTCCTCCGTTTCTTGGCGCACACCCTTCACAGTTCACACCAATTTAAAAGGCACAGAGAGAGAACGAGTGAGAGAACTAGGCAAGGAAGAGTGAGATCAAAACCATTCATCTGCCAAGTTGATGACTTTATTTTTATATGCAAAATATATTTATATGGTTTTTTTTGCATAAAAATCGAAAGGAGCGAGTATGACAAAGTTGCCAGAAGAACTCTGGCAAACCCTCCAGCATGCTCAATAAAACCTAACAGCTGTTTTACTTATAAAACTGCACAAATCTGTTTCTAACACTCCTGATTATTTTCACGCAAATTGTTTTCACACCAAACACTGTTTATTTATTGTTCTTTACAGAAGTTTTCTTAATGTAGAAGTCATCTATGTTTATGGGATTTTTTTTTTATGCGCCCAAGACTTTATCATAGCACTGTAACTAAAGCAGCTGTTAGGTTTTACTGAGTGTGCTGGAGAAAATGCAGAGGTCTTCTGGTCATTTTCATGCCAGGAGCCTACTTTTTTTTTCCATCTGAAAACTGCTCTGTCATGTAATATGTTGCTTTCTTTACAGGCATGCAAATATTCTTTTGTAATGTTATTTATCTGTTCTGTATTCTTCTACCCATCCCGAGGCATCTGGAGCTTCGGGAGACAGAGGCCGACCCTGCGAGGTTCCTGAGAGATCCAGAGAAGGACCTGCTCCAGCTGGATTCTGCTTTATGATGGCTGGAGCTACACGTGCTGCTCCTGAGCTCCCAGTGATCCCGACCCCATCTGCCCTCTGCACCTGCTGACTCGTCCCTGTGCTGAACTGGACTCCATGTTAATTTAAAGAACTTCTGATATATTGAACTTTCAGCTGCACAACACACATGATATTGTTCTATAATTTCTCTTGGGTGTCACCCAAATGAGGATGGGTTCCCAGATTGAGTCTGGTTCCTCTCAAGGTTTCTTCCTATTGCCATCTCAGGGAGTTTTTCCTTGCCACTGTCGCCGTCACCCTTGAATGATGAATAAAATGTCAGAGACATTTTATTCATCATTCACTCATGCATCTCATTATTATCTAGACACTTTTTTTTTCACACATACACACTTTTTCTTTTTTGTTGAGCAGCTTCGAGACAATGAACATTGTTAAAAGCGCTATATGAATAAAATTTAATTGTATAAATTTTTTATTATAAGTTACAATGTTTAAAATTAGCAAATGATACATGATGCATATACAGTACAATGCATAACAAAATTTGTACTAAACTAAGACTTTTGCACAGTACTGTATGATGTCCAAAACAATTAACCTCTACTAAAAGCGAACATTGGACAGGACAATACTTGCCCATGACCACAGGACAAAAATAACAACGAAAAACTTACTGAGATTTCAAGTTAAAGCTTGAACAAATCCTCCGAGTGGCCACAGAGGGATTTTTCGCAAACCATCATTTGGACCTTAATTACTGTGTTGAGTACGACAGCTTCAATCCAATTTTATACAAATCAACCATTTTCAGTTTATGGAAAAACCATTAGCCAAGAATTCACAGCAAGGATAAAGAAAACGCTGCTCAAAGTATGTGAAAGTATGACAGATCCCAGAAACCTAAAAAAAATTACAGATATCCATGTCTAGAGACTTGAGCCGAGATGGTGCGAGAGGGAAAGTACGAGTATTCACAAATCTCCAACAGAGATGGTGCTTCCGTAGGGTGCACAAGTGCTTGAGGGTTAGTAGGCTGAAATATTTGGGTTGGAATGGATGAGTGACCAAGGTTCTCAAAGGAACACAAGCCTTCATTCATTCTTGTAAATAAACTACCAGGAAGAAAACAAAGAATGCATTTCCAATATCGACTTGCTTCATTTTATACATCTTTATGTCTTTGCTTCGCCAAATCAGGAATGGTTGCAAACCGTGTAGAATGGATTTCCGCACGGAGTTCAGCATAAACTCGCGTTCCCCTGCTCCTATGGCGCATTGTCAACAGGCCAACGCTAAGCTGAAGCGACGCAGATGGCGGATGGACTCGATGGTGACACGGTACCCCGAGGGAGGAAAAACCGTATAGTCATCTGTCTCGGAGATGTGAGACAGATGACTTGTTTTCTTACTGGGTCACTGCAGCCAGCAGGATATCCTTTATTTGTGAGCTCGGTTCAACTTTCTGCTCTCCGTATCATCTTTATTTGAGATCCCCCCCCCTCGGAGCGAGCAGCTTCAGTGTCAGAGCTTCCTGTTTTGCAAAATAAATTCCCATAATTGGTCGTCTTGTGACTGGAATAATTGGGTCGAAGGGTTCCTATCTCTTAGGAGAAACAGTGTGCTGACATCAGCTGACTACATTGAAAGGAAAATGCAACTCTGTAAATGTAAAAGTGACATGGGGGGCAGCTTTTGTATGGTGGACTTGATAGTATGGTGGATGATGATGGTGAGGTTTTTAATTTATCCACAGAGTTTCCGGTAAGTGGCACGGTGGCTTAGTGGTTAGCACAGATTCCCGCCTTAGGTCTGTGTGCATGGATCTTTTATGGTCTCTGCGGTTTCCTCCAGGTACTCCGGTTTCCTCCCAAAGTCCTTAGACATGCAGATTAGGATAACTGGTGTTGCTAAATCGTCCGTAGTGTGTGAATGAGCGTGTGAGTGTGTGTGTGTATGTGCCCTGTGATGGATTGGTAACCCCTCCAGGGTGTCCCCGCCTCGTTCCCTAGTTCTCCTGGGACAGGCTCCAAGCTTATCGTATAGACGATGAGTGACTGAGTGAGTTTCCAGAATGAACATTTCCATTCAGCAACGACATTATTTCGTCCTGAAACCAAAATGCTTTTGTTTTTAAATGACGTCAGGGATCTTTTTTTAGGAACACGCGCTTTGTAGAGCTTCCATGCTAACCTGCTCTAATTAGAAGTGATTAACTTCAAAGCGGGCTGTAATGCTCTGATCCATTTCCTTGCACAAATTGCCAACTGAAAAAAAAAAAAAAAAAGGTTGATATTTCCATCTAACAAAGCCTTCCATGTGCTATCAGGCAGAGCAACAAAGCATGCCTTCGCAACTGCTTTACAGATAAGAAAGCAAGGGAGACTTGGATCTTTAGAAATTTCATGTTATCTTGCTCCAGCCATTTTTTTTTTTTTTTAAATCGCTTCAACAGCTTGACGCTTTTTCGACTGGCTGCCGGAAATAAAGTTCTATAAATTACTAACCATGGTTTATTCCTTTATGCGTCAATCACAATGAAGCACAAGGCAACATTTCCTCTGGTATGCACGAGATCAAGTCACGTCATCAAGATGAAATACTCAAGATTGTTGGCTCTTTGTCTCAAGCTGTGAGGACAAGAACGTCCCTTTTGTAACACAAGCTAAGTCCACTAATGACTTGTGACCACAGACGGACACATGAAGTAAGGCGGTGAGACAATGTTTCCTACAGTGCAGGAAGAAAATGCAGCTCTCCAAGGCAACAGCGGCTGCCCAGACTCGCCGTCTCTGCTGTCTCAACAGCGGGCAACGATATCTGGGCCTGAAAGCCGAAGTTCATGAGGAGCTGTTGTTTGGACAGCCGTGTGTACGGAGCGACCTCTGCTCAGACAACAGGAGACATGCTGATAACTTCCTGAAGCAAAGCATACTGTAGAAAAAAATTTCTGGACTAAAAATCTAAAGTGATGGTCTCGATTCAGCTTCGCTGGGCGTTGACAGAACGCATTCATATGGCCGCATCCATGTGACCAAGATCATAACAACTATGGAACTAAAATAACCGCAGCTGCCAGCAATATTTCTCCTGCTACCTCATCCAATAGACCAACTGTCCCAACTAAGAAAAGAAGTAAGAGGAGAAAATGGAGAGCTGGGTGGCCCTTTGCTCTTCTTGAAAGTGTTTAATGACTCTTCTCTATCTCCATCAGGTGCCTTGACATCTGTTCACCATCAGGCGACTATTGTAGGCGACATCGGGCATATGGTGAGGGGCGGTCTTGGTCAATGTGAAACATCTTGGACTAGATGGGGTCTGGAAACCTTAAAACCCTCCAATCATTTTGAATAAGTGGGGCTGTTGTAATAAAAACCCCCGACAAGGTGGTCGGATTTGCCAACAATTACTTTCTATGCATTTATTAGTTATTAAACATTGTAAAAGATCCACAAAAGTTGTTGCAATCACTATAAACCATGTACTTTCTATCACAAAGCACTGAAAGCGGAGACTCCTTCACTAAACGTTCCTCTTCTTCTTTTCAAATCTCTTCCCCCCCCCCACCCATCTTAATTTCTATAGATTATACACGAAATTAATTACCTCTGAGTTACAGCCTGCCAATCTGATATTGCGAAATAAGAATCCATACCTTCTGACCAATCAGAACTGAGAATACATCGGCATGGTGGTGTTATTATAAATTGATCAAAAATTACATAGCAGAGAAAATGGCTGCGATGACCAAAAGTTTTCCAACTTAAGAAGCATACTTTTTATTCTAAATGTTAACTGGAAACCATCTTCTGGTCCAAGTACAAGTCGACACCATCGAAACAACCCCAAGGCCTAGAGATGTGGCTTCTCTTGGCCTTCGGCTGAAACGAAGCCCAAGCTCACCGAACTCCACGGTTCTCCGCTCGCTCAGAATAGTAAGCCTTATTTCTGTGGTTGTGAGTACTGGGATGACCTCATGCTCTTGGGCTGCATGGAGGCCTCTGAAATTCATGAGTAGCTGAAGATGAGTCAGATAAGTGGGGCGATGTCTCCTACCTTACATGAGCAAGAGAAGTTCTGGGATAAAAAAAAAAAAGAACAGAGATGGAGGAGTGGATTAATTAGGACTTGGGCACACGCGCACACACATATACACACACACACACACATATACACACACATATACACACACA
>QMIH01000566.1:175774-213915 GCA_003987875.1 Clarias batrachus
ATACACACACATACACACACATACACACACATACACACACATACACACACATACACACACATACACACACATACACACACATACACACACATACACACACATACACACACATACACACACATACACACACATACACACACATACACACACATACACACACATACACACACATACACACACATACACACACATACACACACATACACAATTTGGAAACGCCAGTTAGCCTAATCTGCATGTCTTTGGATTTTGGGAGGAAACCGGAGTACACGGAGGAAACCCATCAAGCACGGGGAGAACATGCAAACTCCATGCACACAGAGACTGAAATCGAGCCTGGTCGGGAATCGCACCCGGACCCTGGAGGGGCAAGGCGACAGTGCTAACCACTAGAGTGCTACCATCAATCCTGTGTCATGCCAACAGTAAAGCATCCTGAAACCATTCATGTTTGGCATTGATTCTCAGCCAAGGGAGTGGGCTCACTCACAATTTTGCCACACCACACCGAATGAATAAGGAATAGTACAAAAACATCTTCTGAGGACTTCTCCCAACCATCCAACAACAGTTTGTTGATGTACTATGCCTTTTCCAGAATGATGGAGCACCTTGCCATAAGGAAAAAGTAGTAACTAAGTGACTTGGGCAATAAAACATGAAAACTGAGTCCATGGTCAGGAAACTTCCCAGAACTTAATCCCATTGAGAACTTGTGGTCAATCCAATTGTGGACAAACAAAAACCCACAAATTTTGACAAACTCCAAGCATTGATTATGCAAGAATGTGCTGCCAGATGTGGCCCAGAAGTTGATTGACAGCATGCCAAGGTGAATTGAAAAACACGCCTAACATTGACTCTTTGCATAAACTTAATGGACTTGTCAATAAAAGCCTTTTAATTATACTTCAGTATACATACTAACATCTGACAAAAAGATCTTAAAACACTGAAGCAGCAGACGTTGTGAAAATTAATATTTGTGTCATTCTCAAAACCTTTGGCCATGGCTATACAATAAGGAATTCCTTTTATAAACCGGTTAATTTTACCTTCTCACATTATATTACTTAAAAAATTTTTTTTTTAAAAACTCTTAAAAAAGCCAACTCCAACTAGAGCCAATGTTTAATGTGAAGTTGCACCCTCAGGAAACCGAATACATCAAAACAGGAAAGTCACAGTGATCATAGTAGACAGCTATCTTTTTCATCACTCACAGGAAATGGCTCACGGGAAAGACAAAAAAGACAGAACCCAGTCATCTAAACCAGTCATCACTTCATTACCGGAAAAGCCGTACGTCTCTTCCCGAGCCGGCACAAGCAGCGATCTATAAATGGCTGTTAAAGACAAGCTTCAGGGGAGCTGTTGAACAGGAACGAGTCCAGAAGATGATGGACATGTTAAGCTTGACGTAAACAGGGAAGAGCATACAAACGTCTTCCCCACTCCATCCATCACACAATATGTTATTCAGCCCAAAAGAAGGATATCTCAAGTAATCTACGATGCTGGAACTAATCAGGTCATCCCTTTGAGGGCATTTGTCTACGGATCAGGACGCATCTCCAAACTGTCTCCCCAACCTGCTGGTAATATTTACTTTAACCGCATGTGGAATACTTAAGCACAGAGATCATCAATCCCATGCATGCTCCTGAGGGCAGCCAAATGCAAACACAATAATTATCACATTATTACTTTCCCATGACACAGCTGCTGGCTATTTTTATGAGCTAAGGTATATGGCATGTATAGTATATCATGAATCACAGCAGCATATACAGTGTCATCATGTCGGAATGATATTTACAGCTTCGCCGGCATTAATGCCTTGCAGACACTGTTTAAACTAGATAACCACATAATGTAATGTAATGCACTGTAAATTTCATACCAATATGGCAATAAGAAAAGTGACTAGACCTGGACAATATAATAAGACATGAGTACTAACAGCGATATAATATTTCACCTGGATGATCCGTTATGCCGAGAAACCGGTGCGCTCGTTTCCTCGACTAAGACACGAGACAGTAGGGTCTTCCCTTTATGTAAAGGGCAGCATAGTAAAACAATCTTAACAAGCCTTCACGCTGTCTGCCCATGTATCCATTGTTTACTCCTGCCTTTCACGTACGCTGTTCAACTTCCACCTCGGCCTCTTATCTGATGAAAGCAAGCGTGAGGATTGTTTGGACCTCAGACACAAACCCGGCGCTCTGTGTTATGGCGAGGCCACCGTGTAAAGCGCTGAACATCAGGATGTGCACCAGACAACATTCATGACCCGACACATACTGTACTCCACTTAGATGGAGAGGATGAGGGAATAAAACATATTTAAAAGGAAGAGTGGGCTGATGTGAAAAATCTGCTTATGATAACTGAGCAAAAGCAAAGCTTGTTCATGATGGAAGTCTTTAATCTCATCCACAATAATGCTGGTCCAACTTGTTTAATCTGCTCATCTTGGGCTTTGGTTGACTATTGGCTATGATTTTTATCTGGCTGCAATGAAAGTCTGTAGCCACAAGAGATCAACTGGTGATCATTGCTTTATGGTAGCAAAAGGATCAGTTTCGTAATTATTAATAAAAATAAATAAAAAACACATGAATTAACACAATGCACTGGAATGCCAATGATTCATTACAATTATAACGCTTTTAAACTGAGAAAAACATAATTAAATAACTTATTTAGAAGCCCAATGGCCTTACACTCAATTCATTTCCAGCATCTTTAAATAGACATGCCACACCTAAAACTTTAGTCCATATTTACTTTACAGCTTCTTACAAGTAAATATTACTTGTATTTTCTTTACACTTTTGTTTACTTACTTTGTCTTCACTTGTACGATTTGTTTTTTATGTATTACTTTGTGCATTTACTTACATAATTACTTTACAATTTTACTTTATACACCTTACCTTAGTATCTTGACTTTTTCTACACTTACTGCACTTTCCATTTTTCCTTACTTAATGTATTTTATAATCTGCTACGATTTTATAATCTTCCATGTTCATATTTGAATATTTACTTGATTCTTAAATTTTTTACTTACAGAATTTTACATAAATTTGCTATTTCACTTTGCATTTGCGTATTTAAATATTTACACATTTACTTACTTTACATATTAACTTATCATAACCGTTTTCCTACTTAATGTATTTACATATGTACTCGCTTACATAAAGGTTTTACATATTTACTTCCTTTTCTCACCAACTTATTTTACTTAATTATTTAAAAGAATTATTACTTTTTACTTGCTTGCATATTTACTTTATGACTTTACTCGATGCATTTTCATGGTCTTTACATATTTATAGCTTAAATTTTTGTTACATATTTACTTACTTTACATGTTAACGTACTTTAAGACTTTTTCTGCTTAATGAATGTATTTGCATATTTACTTAACATGTTTACTATATAACTTTACTTACTTACATAAAGGTTTTACTAATTTACTTACTTTACTTATTAGCCTATTTTACATCTTTACTTCCTTCATGTACTTGCATATTGACTTTAGGATTTTACAACTTTACTTGATGCATTTGCATAGTTACTTTACATATTTACATATTTAATTTACATCTTTACTTACATGCATAGTGTAGTTACATATTTACTTACTAAATGTATTAACTATTTTACTATTATTTATACATCTTTTCTTATATACATTAAGATTTACATTTTTTATGTAATTACTTGCCAACTTACTTGATTAACTGAAAACTGATTCATTTTTTTTCTTGTACGCCGGGACTATCATCAACATGATCTCAGAGTCAGAGAATAAAACTTTTGGAGAATCTATGCTTCTAAACGGAGAAAAACCAAAAGAACATGTCCTCACTTGTTGTAGAGGGTTCAGTTGGAAAAAAGCCGCTTCCTTCCACTGATTCATCTCCACTGATTAAACCTGCACAGAATGTAAAAAATAAATGAGCGTTTAATAAAATTATTCAATAGTTCTTATTCGGCTACAAGTTTCATTCATTACATTGCCAAGCATCTCAAAGTAGTTACTGAGTATCTCATTATAAACACACACCAATCAGCTGCAACATTAAAACCACCTAGGACTTGGGTTCCTCTTGTGCCACCGGAGGTGTGCCTTGGGTGCTCATGACCTGGTCACCAGTTTTCTGGTGTATGTTTTTTTTTTTTTTTTATCAGTGTTGTGAAACCTTGCGGTGGTGTCCATGTTATGGCTGATCGTTGTACATGAATCAATTCATTATTTCTGTAGAACCCTTGTTATTTATTAGGGTGTGATATGATTGAGCAGTCGCACCTCCTGAACCTTCATCGGCAGCAAAGTCTTCATCGTCTTCAAGGTAGCGTTGGGGTCTCAGCACGCTTGCTGCCTCGAGATCCTCTGGAACTTGAACCTCATCCCATACCTTTGAGTTCTCAGCCACCTGGAACAACAGAAGGAAGTTTGCTTTACTGTGACTCAAACCTCTGACAATGGTGACTTCATGGCAAAACCACAGGTTTATATTCATGTTCTTATTTAAAAACATTACGGTTTATTTCGCATGAATTCACTTTTATTACACACTGATTGTACGTTTTGTACAAGGATATACATTTTTAGACATATCTTCAGAATGGAGGATCTTGTTCTGAGCAGTTTCCTGCTATTGACATTTAAACCTCAGACCTTGACTTAAAATAGTTCGAGTTAAAACAAAAGAAAGAAACATTAACTAGTTTGCCTGCTTTTTTGCTTAATTTTGTTTCATATCTATACCAATGTGCCCACATTTCGCCTGGTAGCTCGACCTCAGATTTAAATTTTTATCTTTGTATACGTGCATGCCATGCCAGTTCCCATTTCCCAGCCTCTCCATCAGGTCGGCTGCCTCATTTAAGTGGCTCCAGCTAATAAATAACTTGATCTCCCACCCAAATCCTTTCTCTCCTCACTGAGCACCCTAAACCAACAGCCACGGGCGTTTTTCAAAAGAAAACCGCTGACTGGCAAAATTCTTTTCAGCAAAGCCGCTCAGTGAGCCGTCTACATGATCAGCTCCTGCTTTACCATGCCTCTGGGATGGAGCCTGTCCAAAAGCTTGGTGCACCAAAAAAAAAAAAAAAAAAGGATTTCTAACAAAGTTCCCACAAACTAGAAGCTACATAATATATTAAAATATGATATGAACAGCTAAAATTCTTCCATCTATAAAATATGACTCAATAAAATCACTCACTATATTCATTATAATTGGAGTATTAGAGGGGTAGCAGGATTTTTGTCAATGGTCGGGGTTAGGATTGTCGCATGGAAACCATGAACGGAATATGGCACATGAATGCAAAGGTCAATAGTTCAGAGCCATTAACGTCTCTTTAGGTTGCGACAGAAGACGTACAGTATCTGAAGTCACACCTAGACCTACTATATAAACATCTAGGAACCACACCTGGCTGGGGCCCGTTTAACAAAGCAAATGATAGGAAGTGCAAACATACATATGCGCAGCAGTCATCTCTTTAGGAATGCCACTGTTTATCCAAATGTGCCGTTTAACAATAGAGTTTATCCTGTTGAAAGCCAATGTGGTACAGGGGGAAAGGGGAAAAAAATGATAAAGACGACAAGAAAAGTCATGGCCCAAAGTTCACACGATGATACATGAAACCATCGAAACGTCAGCGCTGTTCTTGGGTTGGCCCAGCTGCTGTTTACTGGCCTAGACCAAATTCCCATGTCCAATGGGCGTCCATAGTCAATCAATACATGACGAGAACAGCCAGGAGGAAGTTGGTGCAGAACACATCTGCTGAGGACACACTCAACAAAAGTCCCTTTAGAGTAAGAACAACTGGACAAATGTGGATGGTTTCACTGGAATTTTCTTGTCATTCCCATACACGCTCCCATCTACGGCAATCCTAACCCCTGCTTAAACTCACAGCCAACTGGCAAAGTCCAACAAGAACAGTGTGAGAACTCTGGGTGTTTAGGCTTCCGTTCACGTAACAGCACAGCTGCAAAAGAGTGTGACCGAAGATAATACCAAATTACCAGTAAACTAGCCAATGGCAGCGTACACCGATACACAACAGATGTTAGAAATGACCCTCGGGCACTCTGACGTCAGAACGTTCCACCAGCATGAAGATGCATGAAAATTGTCCGGTGTGACAGTTTGACGTCTGGGATAAAAGAAGCGTTGGATGAGAAAGGCAACCCATTATCAGCAAGAGCTTTCTAAGATGAGTCTGGTGATCTAATCTCACAAGCGGCCTTAAGAGCTACAGGCACGAAAAAAAAAAAAAAAAGAAAAAAAAAAGAGCTCCCATTTCATACTACACTGTGATTACACAAGAGGCGTTAGAGCGGGGTAGTTGATGTTAGAGGTGATGTGTTTCTAAACGCTAATGGAGCATTAAGTGAGGCCTAACTTCGAAGCTGGACCTCCTTAGCCTACACTGGCACAGGCTGGTGTTACATGGAGCAGTTGGTTAGGATACAGCGAGCGCACTTCCACAACTCTGCCACATTTCCGAGCGCGCCTGACGAGTATGGACGGGTGCCGTGGCGAGATTAAACAACTTTTTTTGCCCTATTACAAACAGTGACATGGAATGAAAAGCTGTGCAATGCGGACACACGATGACAGGCAGGTTTATAAGACCACATGTTGTATGACAGAACGGAATGAGCAGAAAGAAAATCTCCTTTCCTGAAGAGCGACTATAGGAAACTGACAATCTGTACTATTTTTGACAATTCCAGTAACCCCCTCGGGCATAGCGGACGTGATGAATGAAGCCATTTAGTGCGAGATAGCAGCACACCGTACACTAAAGCCTAAAGCAACCAGGAAGGAAGCATACCATCTGTCAGCAACCCGCTATTCTACGCATTGCTTTCCACCATGAGCATGTAGCATCGCAGATGCTAGCTCGAACAAGCTTCGACAAGTTGTAAGGAGCCGGTGTGGGTGGGGAAGGAAAATAAGAGCTGGACGGAGGTCTGGGATGTTCGTAACTCTCCTGGAAACTATAAATCTTCTCCTGCGTCAGACTGCTCTCTCTCACATGTGGATCGTGCTACGAGTTAGCGACGACTCCCACGGGCATTCCACTGTGTGCAGCCACCTGATGCATCCTGCACTTCACAGCTGTTTCCCCATCCTGAAATATAAACTGTGAGCTCCAATGACTAGATGGTGCAAAACCGTAGGTTCATTAAACTTCTATCAATATGTAAAATCTGCAGTCTTCACATAGCAATGACAAACAAAGCATTTTGCTTAGTTTCTTACCCCTGCAGCCTTCCACGGATAGAATTAAGCATTGATTATGTGATGAAGTCTAGTACAATTTGCTAACAAGATCAGCCAACTAAAGCATGTTTACATGCACAGTTAAGTCGTGGTACGGGTACATCTTGAATGAGCCATTTAGGGCACTTTTAGACCAGGCACGATAGATTTGTACCATACATACTGTAGGAACGACTGCTCTACCTCCCCGACTCCCCAAAAAGCATTGGGCTTTTTTTTTTTGTTCTCCATTCTCGGGTACAGTTGTGGATTTACACTCTCCAATACTCTCTTTAGCACTGTGACTAATACAGTATTAGTAATGTTCCGGGGAAAAAAAAGCTCAAGATCTTGCAGTGATTGTACCCTCACCAATCAAAATGAACCAGACTTTGCGGTCAGGAGTACTTGGAAAGGATATAAGAAAACGTCCTTAACTGGGCGAATGTCCTTGTCCCAACATACAAGCAGAGCAAGGAAATGGATTTATCGACCAAAATATGCCTGACTGCCACAAAAGGTGGTGATGTGAACCTTTTCAGCTTGCCTTTCCAGTTGACCTATTACATCACAGACAACCACACCTCGTGCTGTAAGCCTTGCTTTTTGTGCAAGTGAGATGCACGCGATCCCTTGTGGTGATGGTATTATTGAAAGGCAGCCAACACAACCGTATTGTTGGCGCCTTCTTCTCCTGTTACGCGTTCTACTTGACTTCTAGGTTAACTGTGGAGCATGTGCAGGCCGATTTGTGTCCGACTGAAATTCAGGAGAAGCTCGACTCCCAACCAGGTTAAAGGTCTGGTTTTAAATGGATTAACACAGCATCATGTAAACATACCGATTGGAGATAACTTCTAAGTAATAACTGAAAACTGACGGCCAGGTAGTTTCTCCCATATGTTGACTTGCTCCACTGAGATGTAAAGGAGTTTGCCAAGGAGTGCGTATGCATGGTGCTTGTAATGGACTGGCATCCTATCCAGTTTGGATTCCTGTTTGACATCCAGGGTTCCTGGGAAAGCATAGTACATGCGAAGATAAATGGAACTGTACAGTTCTTCAGTGAGAACATCCAGATTCCATTTGGTGCCAGGGAGGGATGCCAGACCAGTCAGCCAGCCAGCCAGCCTGTGCCATGTGCCAGCCTGTGCCCGATAGATGGTGTTAGTCATGCAGCTGCTGGATGTTCAGGATTAAGGAAAATTGTGACTGGAAGATGGGCTTGTTTTGTTTAGCGCTAAATCTAAGCGCACCCTGTGGTTCAGTAAGAAGAGCGCTGTGGTAAAGCAGACTTCCCGTAATTCTTCTATCTAGGGAGACCGCTCAGAAGCCTGAATCATTACAACAGTAACTCGACCTCTAACCCTAGGGCATATAGAAATAACCAAATGTCACATGCTTTTAAAAGCTAATTATTAATTTGCCACCACTCCCGTCAGAGTTACTTTTATAACCATGAATCAGAAGGACAATGTGACAAGGGGCTAAGTGTGTTCGCAGCATTTCAGCATTCAGGACCAGACATGAGCAACACCCAGTCATGAAAGAAGAGCTGAGCATTACATGTCTGAGATCCCATAATGGGTCTGAAGTCATAACCCAAATCCAGCTCTGGTGGCGGCAGAATCATGGGCATGTCAGTAGCTCGACTGACCTGTAAATCTTTTTTTACATGTTTCATGATCATAGGTTTTTGAGCAGTAAGGGATTAGAGATGGCCGTTTAGACGCCACGTATTAGACTTGACCAAAGGACTAATGCTAAACAAGGAATTAGCCACCCAAAGTGCGAGATCAACACAACGGCTTCCAGAAGTGCCTGAAGAACAAGCCCTTAATCAAACCAAACACGGTGTGTGTTTTTCTCCAACCGAAGTCAGCGGGTGAGATGAACGAGCAGAGCATTCCAGTAGAAGGCACTTTCACTGCTTGCTAGAGTCCAGGTGGCCCATAGGGAAGAGTCCTCCCATTAATTACCAAACTAGCAGGATAGCCTTCAAAACCTCCTTCAAACAGACCACTTCGGTTTCACACTCCTTCAAAATATCTGGGACTGTAACATTCGACTGATTTATAGCCAGGTTGCAAGTTGTCGTAAACAGGGATGTCTAAGAAGGTGCTGAGGATTAACGAAGAAGGTTTTTGATCAAATGTGACCCCAATCATAGACTGTACAGTACATCATGGAGAAATCCGCCATGATGTCACCCAGAGGTTTTCTGGAGATCAGTTATGAAGCTCAACTGTTGGAGCTCTAGATGTTGCCATCTTGTCAGGATCTCAGCTAGTTTATCTTCATCTTAGTTAAAATGCTAAGGTGCCTAACATTTAAATATATATTAATGTTACTTTATATTTAAGGGAACACCATCATCCATGTCCTACATGATGTCCCGAGCAGCTTTTGCTCAAATTAGCCACGCTCAAAGTTTTGGAATGGAATGGAAAATCTAGCTACGGAACCCAAAACAGGTTTTTGTACCAGGCTGCCAACATGTTTATTTCTGTTGTAAAGTTAGACATTTTAAAAAGGGGGTCCATGGGGATTGACTCACTTTTGGAACATAGTGGTTTTTTCGAGGAACTGTACAAACTCATTTTTCAGAACCGGAGGCTACACCTAGACCCTGTACTCCAAATCTACGGTGCGTTTTTCGAAAATGTTACAAATATCTACAGTCACGGCTAGAATAAAATCATCTCGGCATATACTGTGTCTTGAACAATTCTGTGCATTTTACCTACAGTTTGTGGTTCCATTGCTCATGATGACATGCAAGTTAAAAAAAAAATGATAATAAGACTTTTTTTTTTAACAACTTGCTGGTTAAACAAGATAGATGTAGATACCAAAAATGACCCTTAAGTGTTATGCATGTTTTTTTTCCCTTTAAAGAAGCCTTGCTAGACCATTTTTGCCCACCAGCCCTGCACAATCCCTCATTCAATCCCTCATTCACACTTGCATGGCTTTTTCCAATTGCCATGCAAATATAAAATATGTGCAAACAACCATTGGTTGGTATGATTACTGCATTCATTTAATAAACTTTCAGTTTAGGCCTAATTAAAAACGACTTTTATTAATTTAGTAGCACATCTTTATATACATTCTATATGATTGATTATGCGGTGGGATTTGTCACTGAATTTGCAATTGAGTGCAAATACTCAATATTTACTTTCCTGGATTAAGAATGTCTGACTTATGGACAACTCGTACTTACGAACAGACTAATATAATAGGCTTTATGGCAAACATTTGAATTAAATACATTGGTTCATAATAACCAACATACACCCTACTTTGTGACTTTATTATTATTATTATTATTATTGCATTATTTTGTTTAAGATGCTTTAGTAAATTTGGAATGTTCACTGTATCTACAGTAGTGTAGGTAAATCCTATAGCATATACTGTACTCGGACAAACTTTTGAGATCTACTGGATCACTAAATATGAACCACAGGTAGCCATTCTGACTTACAAATTTGGCTTAAAGCCAACACTTGGTGACAGATCATAAGCAGCCTGCATACATATACTGTACTGTGCAAAAGTCTTGAACAACCCCTCCTTTCTTTATATTTTGCTACTAAAGAGCCGGACTTTTTTTTAATGTAGTACTAAAGAATAGTTCTCTAAGCTTCTGGAAAGTCTTTTTTTTTGTCAATCATTTTCTGTCCAGTCCCTGTACCTGAACTCTTTCAAATGAAAGTCACACAGTGACCTGTGGATCATTCAAGCCGAAAAAAAATCTAACTTAACTACACAATATATATAAAATTGTACCTTGAGGAACTTTTCAGCCTGTCGCAATAAAAAATTTATTCCCCTTTCATTTCATTTTATATACAGTTCAAGGGACGGTTCAAGACTTTCACACATTACTATACAGTATATACAGTATTAGCTTAAAAGCTTAAAGCACAATGGGTGGTAATATGCCTGTTACATGACTTACCTAGTCTCTGTTTATACATATTTTTGTTGCACATGACACTTGCATGAGTTTATATTCCATTGCTTGGACCACTTTAAATAATAGGAGTGCATTATAGGAGCTTTTATCCGCAATAATGCCTGCAGCAATCTATACTCAAATCAGTAAAAATCAGAGAAACATGGAGAAGAGTAAATTTGGGCCAATTGTATCCAGGTAAACTGGAAATAAAAGGCTTTTGAGTGATTTGTGCTCTTGTTAGTGTACGGTATGAAAGCAGGTAATGTAATCCAGCATGTAGGTCACATCCCCTCCTTTAATACATGCACACAGACAGACACATTTCATTTTGTATTGATGGCTGGACAGCATTTAATAATTATTTGATGCAACTGGAAAAATGCACTAGAAGGCATAAGAATCAGAAACTTTACAGATCAACTGGAACACACAAACCCATCGGAACACACTTTAAGGGGAATTCCTTTAAGTCGTACACCTGAAATATCAGTGCGACAAGCGTGAAGAGAAATGTGCGTTAGGCCGGCAGGATCATCTGGCAAGACGCGACTGGAAAGACTGCACAGCTCAACGGAGCTCATTTCCTCCTGCCTTTTAATCACACCTTATATAGTGTTATCTTAAGTCTGCGGCCAGTGGAAAGAATTCCTGTGCTGTGATGATAGTTTTTCGTGCTTATCCGCCACCTCATTAGTTTAGATTTTGACACATAGTTCAAATGTTGACGCTGATATTAAATGCGTGGGTGAATGAATGAATGAACAGGTCGGCTTCAGACGTTGACCGATTCCAAAACTTCTTGAGTTTGCAAAGCGTTGTAAGGACACACTTCTCTCTACAACAAGGATGAGTAAACAATCATGGAAGAGTATTTTGAGAGTCTAAAAATACAGCGTTATTTCCGGTAATGGCGTCTAACTGTGACCCGCGGCTGGAGAGATCGGGTATCTCCGGTTTCCCCAGACGACAGCTGAGGTCCTGAGGAGGCTGGGACGAGAGGTGACAGGCAGAGAGAAAGGACTGCTAGTGTTTATTTATAACGGGACAGGGCCCCTACAGCGGCGCTCGCTACCATTCAGGAATGGGCTGCACCCGCTTGTTAAAGGAACTTCATGCATTGGCAGACACGCCAAGCGGCGACGCCACCGTCCTACAGAGCGCAGGATGGACGCAACGACAAAATAATGCATGACGTAAAAAAACAAACAAAAAATAATGACAAGACAATAGAGCCTTAATCGAAGGGGGGGGGGTCAGTCTGGTCTTGAATGAGATCACTGGGTATTTTAAGCCGATTCGCTTTAAGAAGGCTGATTCACACCTTTGGTATGAACTGCGTTACAGCGCTCGACAATGTAAACAAAAGTTTCCCAAAGTACTCAGTGATGAATGTCCAGGGCCGCACAGGCTCATGGATTCCCCACTGCAGTGTTTCACACTACATCCTCACACTAGGACCAGATAATCCAACACCACCTGTTGCCTTGGCACAGGACCAACTGTACCAGGGTCAAAAGCAGTTTCATTAAGATTGCGACATGCTGTAATGGGTAAGCAATCAATCCTGCGTTTGAACTGCACCACCTTGTCGATGATTTATTTTTTTATTAAAGCAGTGCCATTTTTCTTTTTTTATATAAGCATACTCGAAAAGTTCTATTTATTAACACAAGTTCAGCTGACATAACAATCCAAGCCGAGATAATAACCCAAGTGATGTCAATTACTACCATGAATTCCTGTGTAAATCCCTGCAATCGTTTCTCCATTACACATTGTTCTCTTGCCCTTAGTGTCCGGTTATTCAGAAACAGAAATCCTTAAAAACTCCAACCAAACAGTGCATTCTTCTGTGTTGGCTTTGGATACAATTCCAGCCTGGTGAGAGATTTTACTGTGTGTAACCACCTGCTGCCCGTTCCCAAGCTCATGGTCAAAATACCAAGATCTATTCCGGGCTAAGATCATAATTAACTGGGATTGAGCTGGAAGCCTTTGTGATTTAAAAAAAAAAAAAAAAGGAAAAAATGTTAAGGCCACCAATGTGCTGTATAGTAATCTGTAAACATGTGGATGGAGACGATTAGAAACCGAACCGATGTTACAGACCATCCGTTTTAATAAAGCAAAGACTAGATCTCGTATACTGTAGGACATTTTGCTGGCAGGATCTCAAACTTGGAGGAAGATAAAAGTGTTTTTAATCCCTTTTAAGTTCCTAAATCATCCTTTTTACTGGAATTCTTCATCAAGTTGATGTCCCTCACCTGCTTACTCTGGAACAAGGGAAAAACATCAGTGCGTACTCGTCTGACTTTGAAATGAAATGTTTTAAATGGCAAATCAAGACAGTAAACACAACGGAGTGATTCAATTCTGTTCAGACATTCAAGATCATATTTTGTCAGATGTTTCCCCTTAGAATATGAATGTCCAACGTTCTGTTCATGGCCCTTAAAGGCGACCTATTATGCAAAACTCGCTGATCATTTTTAGTGTGTGCATGTACTTTAGTGTGTGCTTTTTGTCTTTGATTTTTTTTACACTTATTATGCGACCACGTAAAAATATCCGCCTCCCCCAGCTTGTTGCTCAGCTTTGCCGTTCTCTGAAAGGGGCGTGGCTCAGCGGTAGCTTCTTTACATGGACACTGAAACCGTGCATTTAAAGAAGGAGTGAAATACAGGTAGTTTGAAGTCATTCATAATCTGAGTAAGATTTCAGCTGTGGCGTTAACATACATTTGGAAGGAAGCTCAGAGTCCTGTTGTTACAGAAATAGTAAAATATGGGAGTTTTAAAGTCTTTAAATGCACACATTACATTCATCTTTCTTGGTCAAATATAATGTGAATAATATGTAGTATGTACTGGATAATAATAAGTGTCTTTTTATTTATTTTTCTCAAATATTCAGGGTGGAAGCCATATCGTTAAATTAAACCAAATATCACAACATGTAGGGTTAGAGAAGACCACTCCATCCATCCATCCAGGAACATCTGTAGTCCAAGTAGGGACCGTGGAGGCCAATGGTGACCATTGTAATTATTATCATGTTTATCCGCATGGACGGACCTCCAGTCAACATTAACGCCAATTAGCCTAATCTGATTGCATTGGACTGTAAGAGGAAACCTGGAGGAAACCTACCAAGCACAGGGAGAACATGCACACAGACCCCTGAGGAGTTGTTCACCACTTGTCTAGTTGAAACCAAGACTACCAAGACTACACAGCAATATTAGTAATGATTGTATTAGTAATATTAAAAAGTTCTGGTGTCTGATGTTTTAGTGCTTGCCATCTTCTCATTTACATCTCATCATATTTATCTTTAATTATGTTCGTATGGTACATCAGAAAGCAAAGCACGATAAGTAACTTCTTTCCACAGTCTGTATTTTCTATCCCATATTTTTTATTTTTGAGATTGTTCTCCAACAATCTCAGAGGCATAAACTACGCTCTGAACATTTAAAAATCTCAATACGAAACCCTGAAAAATCTTAAGCAGTTACATAACCAAATTCAAAAACAAAACCTAAACCATCTTTCCCCACATACATACCGGCGTTATCATTTTGGAAACAGCCCTATGATAGAAAGCAGTGCAGATTTGCCAAAAGGCAAACAAAGACTATTATTAGCTGCTCAAGGGTGCAAAAATGAATGAAGCTCTGGTATGGTGAGATGATCAGGCATGACTGAAATGTGTTCTGGCAGGTGACCGATAAGGACCTGAAGCCGTCCAGCTCCGTTGCCCCCCATTCTTGCCCAGACTGAGGTACGTCTCTGGGGAGAGAGGTGAAATTCCAATGGAAGGTAAAAATACCACTAAAACCACATGGCTGCAGGTGAAATTTCACCCTTCGCTCGAGGCTCCTTGTGTAAAGTGGGTGTGTGCGAGAGAGAGAAAACTTGGGATATGTGCGCCATTAAGCTCTCTTTAGACCTTGATGGAATGTTTATCATAATATTGATCTGGCCCAGCCCTTTTGATGGTTATTGCTGAATCTTCAAACTGAAATAATAAGAACTATTAGCCAAGGGTGGAATTCTTGCAATTCCATAAAGAAATGACCCACCTCTGGGTTCAGCGAACAAGCACAGCCATGTCAGTTAAAATCTAGCCCATTCACACAGAAATCCACCAGCAGGCTGTTCACAAATCAATGCTTAAGCATCCACCAGGCGATGCCGGAGAGCTTGCTATCCGCTTCCACAGAAACTGCCTCTTCGCATTCTCAGTCCATATTAAGCAATTTTTGACAACTGACCTATAGCACTGCTTGATGCGCATGAGTCAGGGGAGGGGAGGGGAGGGGGGAAAAAATGCCTTGACTTCATTTTATAGGTTCAGCGTTCAGAAAAACACACCTTTATTGTACATCTATTCTTTCGCAACCCTCGAAGCATATGGAATATCAGCTCTTCGGCTTTTTACAAGAGGACAGAGAGCACTGGAGCAAAGCGTGGGCTTCTGAATGTATTCAAAGCCTCTTTTGTTAAGCCTCGGAGCCGGCGATTTATGCCGCGCAGCCCCCTGAGCTGAAGCTATCGACATGCCTTTATAGTGACTGCACTGTAGAAAGAACTTTTACACCTTCTTCAATTGGGTCAGTACCGGCCACAGGTCAATAAACAGCTCAAAACGGCAGGCCCGAGGAATGGGTTTGTGGTAAACATCTGGTAGGAAGAGCCAGCTTTGGCTTGGTACTTTAGACCACATTTAAACTCGGTGTTAACATTTGTCTCGGGTGTTTCGCTTACCGGTGTATACCAGAGAAGTCTGAACATCACCGAGAGTCGTTGAATTATTTGTTGAAAAATTATGTGCATCATGAATTCAAGAACTATTTGAGTAAGAAATCAAAACATGTTTTAAAAAAGCTATTTAATATGTTACTTTAAATTTAGCCTATTATGCAAAATTCACTTGTTTAGACATTCGGGGAGGTCGGAGGGGTGAAAGGTGGGGAGTTATGGTCTCCCCACCCTTCACCCCTCCGACCTCCCCGAATGTCTAAACAAGTGAATTTTGCGTAATAGGCTACCAGAGTCAGTGTAGGAACAAAAAACATGATTAATGCTTTTTGTCCTTTTTCCATTGATCAGGTTTTAAACAAGCCAGTTAGATTTTCCCTCTAAAGTGACCTCATATAAGAACAGCCCCTTCATTTCTCAATTCTGATTGGCCAGAAGGTTAATCCTGTATTCAGGGTCGCGAGGGACCTGGAGCCTATCCCAGAAGGCTTAGGGAACGAGGCGGGGTACACCCTGTTGGACAGGGTGCCAACCCATCGCATGGCACACACACATACACACTGTACACTCATTCACACACTATGGGCAATTTGTCGTCTTATCAGTTAGAGACGGGAATCACGAGGGACCATCTGATATGATATTATTATTATACCTACTGTAGGTGACGGTCCGATTTGTATTGCGATTCTGTAAGCGCCACAGATTTAGAACTATGCCAAATATTACATTTTTTATTTATTCGTTTATTTTACAGTTTGTTACTATTCTAAACAAACTTGTACCACACAGGTTGCTGTGCAGTACGAGTGGTTGAGAGTGCATCCATCCAGCCACATGGTCCCTTTAAAGTTGACCTCAGCATTACATTCGCATAAATATCCTAAGGCAGTGCTGCAACAGTAAAACTTCCCAAATTTCTGGAAACCACTGAGACAGTTGGGACATGTCAGAGAGCCGCCTGCATATGGTAAGTAGCCCTGTAAAGCCGTACCTAATCAGGAAAATCTCCCCCAACAGCTGGGGCAGTCCTTGTTCTGAGGAGATTATACCTTCTCAAGACATTTCCCAGGCTTTGAGTGTAAACTGACCCGCTCTGTAATATACCACCAAAACACTAGCCTCCCGCCTGCACAAACGGGGACATTTTAAATGCTAGTCAGAATGTGGGAAGGTGCCCTCGTCGTATGCCTCATGTGGTCTTTATCCTGACTGGCGTATTCTGTGGTTTTAATCCTTGACTTTAAGCTTTCAGGCATCCACCGACAAAGGATCAAGGGGTCGGGCACTGACGATCTGCAGGATTATCTCTATTCTGGCTGGGACGAGCAGGAGAATCCCTAAGCTCTTGGGGTAACGTTCCACCAGGTGCATGCTTTTACAGTTGCAGAGTCAAGAATGATGTTTTACAGAGATCTCCAGCTCTACGGTGCCTTGCAAAAGTATTCATACCCCTTGAACGTTTCCACATTTGTCACGTTACAACCACAAACATGAAGGTATTTTATTGGGATTTTATGCGACAGACCAACACAAAGTGGCACGTACAGCAGTTGTGAAGCGGAAGGAAAATGAAAAATGGTTTACAAAATTTTTTACAAAAATTTCTGAAAAGTGTGGTATGAATTTATATTCAGCCCCCCTGTGTTGGTATTTTGTAGGACCACCTTTCTGCACGTTTTGCACGTTGTCCTGCTGGAAGGTAAACTTATGCAGGTTTTCTTCTAAGATTGCCCTGTATTCAGCTCCATCAATCTTCCCATCAACTCTGATCAGCTTCCCTGTCCTTGCTGAAGTAAAGAATCCCCACAACATGATGCTACCGCCATCATGTTTCACAGTGGGGATGGTGTATTCGGGGTGATGTGGAGTGTTCGTTTTCTGTCACACATAGCGTTTTGGCCTAAACGTTCAATTTTGGTCGCATGTGTCCAGAGAACCTCCTTCCACATGGAACCTAACTCATGGCAACTGTGGTATTTCAAGTATTAAGATGCAGAAAACTATTAAATTAGACCATTGTGGCCACATTTAAAGGTTATACTAAATATGGAAAGCATAATGCAGTCAATGGTGAATTTACTACTAAGTATAAAATACTTACTTTAAGAATTCTTGCCTTGGTGGTAGTGTAGTTATGCCAACTTGAGGCACAGTCTTAGGTTCTGACACCAATTTAACCAAATTACACAATTCATACCTACAACTTTAATATCTCATGACTGTAACATTAAATAAAATCCATGGCTATGAAACACATACAGTAATTTAGGTCACACCTTCGGGGCAGGCAAGAGGCTCTGTGAGTGTTGGATAAGGGTCAGGTAGTAAATGAAAAGCGGGAAAAAGCTGCAAGTCGAGAGATAAACACTGACTCATACCTAGCACTTGTCCAAGGTCAACAGGGGATTTTCAAAAGGGATGTTTCTTACACTGTGTGTCATTTCGTGTGGCTGAAATCCAACAGGAATGTGCTTCAGGATCACATGGGACAGTTACATTGTCAAAAGAGTTCCTTCACATGGGTACTTCTTTTGTGGGGGAAAAAAAGACTCATATTGCATATCCAAGGCATTTCTATGATAGACAAACAGTGCCTCATGTTTGTATCCTGGGGCAACTCTTTTTTTCTTTTTTTTTTTTTTTTAATCTAGGTAAATTTAATAAAGGGTTGAAAGAGTCAGGAGTGGATTTAACCATATAGGATGGTTTAAAAGATGCTGTTTGAAGATTGGCCAAATTTCTCCAGGTCAAATTAAGTCTTATCGTAAAGTTTCTTGAAATATGATCTCAATGTCGTTAAATTAGCGAATGAATGAATAAGAATGGTACTCTTTTTGAACAAATCTTAATAGAATAGAATGCAATAGCTCACATTTTAATAAATTATTTTCAAAGCATGACAAATAACAGTTTCAGAGCTACAGGATTTTTATTTGATAATTTGCACTTTGCAAGAACACTGAGCATCTTTAATCAAAGCAACACGTAAATCTACAAGTTACTCCAACTTTTACTCCTAACACCATAAAAATTATAATTTTGTCATGCAGCTCCAGACAACGATTAAGATCAAGTTCAGCCCCGGTGCACCACACCTACTCAAGTGTTCTGAAATCCTGAGAAAAACCAGACTAAAATTAAACATTACCCATGTCTTACTTAGCCTTCCTTCCTCGCCAGTCTAAAACAAACAACCGCTTAAAAACGCAGCACGGAACAATAACTGCTATGAACGCACAAACAGCTGTTCTTCGTTAAGTAAACAACATGTAACATTAAGAGGAAACCTGAAGAGGTACAATTCCACGGTGCAGATGTTTACAGCTTATAAATGTCTGAAAGAGATAAAACTCCGAAAAGGAAAGCAGATTAGCCTGTGGTCGTTAAGATAAGATAACTGCGGTGATAGCTTCACTATCTTTTGGCAATTCCTCAAGCTGCACCATGTCCAAGGTATTTCATCTGGGTGCTCAAGGCATCATTTAAAAGGTGGCTTTAAAAAAACAAACCTGGAACACCTCTAGGTCATAACATCTGCATCCCAACCAAGGGTACAAGAAAGCGAGGGGCCCGATCTGCCCATTCATTAGAAGCAGATGTAAAGGGCTTTACTTCCTCCATGGTAACTACAAGTGCACACAAGATACCAGGTCAGTCTATGTGAAAAAACTTGCCAAATGGGAGCTCTCAGCCAAGCTTGGGTGATCTGGAGACAAATTAACAACTTGTTCTTTTAAACATTTCTGTCCCTCAAGCAGGCCGATGTAGATCTGAGGAACTCAATGCCCTTTTTTTAAATCAACATTAACATGGGTAATTTTAGTGAACCATTACTATAAAAGCACACCATCACTTCACCACCAGCTGCACTTTCACAGATTTTAGTTGCCCATCTTTTGGCCAAAGCGATGACAGCACACTGCATCCAGTCAGGAGGTTCCACGGATTCCACATGTTGAAATGATGGGAAATTGTTCTGACTAGCCATTCAGACGAGGATGATGAGGCTATGAGAATTTTAGCCGTGTCTCTCAATCTCATAGAACAAACAACAACCATTTTTATGATTTTTATGCCCATTCTTCTGTAATCAGTTCTCGAGTACTAGAAAACCCCCGCACACACACTCACACCCACACTCATACCACAATAGGCTGCACATGTTGAGACATCTGGCCAGGACCGGGTCTTGTCCCTGCGCCAATGGTGCGCCCTTGAAAACGTCCTTCATGGTCATATCAAGGCCACAAATCCGCCCCAGAAGGACATCCTAAGAGAAGGCCATGAAGTTGAAAAGATCCTCACGCTCCTAAAAACCGGTGGGGCTTCCAACTAGTCATAAATCAGTGCTGAACCGGCTGTTTAATTAGGCGCTTTAAAAGGATAACTGCTCGAATTTGGTTCGGTTTAGGTGGTGATAAAGCCTAGTACTGGGCAATTGTTTCACTGCAGGCTGGGATCCAACTCGATGTGTTTACTTTGAAGTTACAAAAGTTTATATTTGAAATACACTTTTACTTAAGGAGAAGCCTAGACAAAAGCAGAATAACCACAGCTTTAAGCCCAAAAAAATTTCTGAATATTTAGGAAAATGTCGAACAATTAATGCAAACAAGATCTTTTTTTTTTTTTTACTTCATGTACCGCTCTATAACGCTTTATTCTGTATTCTGGGTTACGGGGGGCCTGGAGCAAATCCCAGGAGACTTGGGGCACAAGGGGGGGGGGGGAGGAACACCCTGGACAGGGTGCCACTCCATCGCAGGGCACACACACACACATACACACACTCACGCACTCATTCACACACAACGGGCAGTTTTTTGGGAACGCCAATTAGCCTAACCTGCGGGTCTTTGAATTCTGGGAGGAAACCGGAGTATCCGGAGTAAACCCACCAAGCACGGGGAGAACCTGCAAACTCCATGCACTCAGAGATGGGAATCGAGCCTGGCTGGGAATCGAACTCAGACCCTGGAGGTGAAAGGCAACGGTGCTAACCACTAAGCCACTCTTTCTTAGGCAAACCCAGGAAACAAATTTTTATAATTTCTATAAAAAAGTACAAAGAGAGGTGATAAAACAAGTAGTGCTTTCTGCTCGGTGTCCGGTTTCTGAGCATCCAAATCGTTCGCCTAATGGCGCCTGGTGTGAATGAGTAGCCAGAGACTTGCCCATTTTGAGAGACACCAACATTAGAAGTCAATACGAGATGTGAGTGGAGGCGAAAATGTGTACAAGCACTTGTATGAAAGCCACAAATATTTCAGGGCAAATCTGAGAATCGTACACTGGAACATTTTAATGGCATTTTATTTATAGGGTTTCTTTTACTATTACTATTGTTTTACAGGGTTAATGACCGTGTTCTGATGTATTTCCCAAAACGAGATGAAATTATGGGACACTTAATTATGGGACACACTATTTTTCAAGAAAAACCCACCCAGAAAATCTGTTAATCACATCCTCATTTTTAATTTTCAGTTCTGATGCGAGATCTGGCAGATGCTTATTGACATTTATGCAAGACTGAAACAGCTGGTCTGCCTCTGCTCATGTTAAGGAAGTATTATTGATACCATTTGTTTAAACGCTACAGCTGTAAGCCCCTGGGTATTACACTCCTCATCGTTCTTCCTATTGCATAATATCTGCTCCATTTTCCGCATGACGTGACCATATTCACATGCACGAGATGTTGCTACTCTTAAATTTGTCTGAATTAACTCCCTTCTCTCTTCAGACTACTTTATCTTCAAAGTCATATCCAGGACGAGTTTCTCAACCACTTTGGAGTAGCGTTGACCTGGAACCGCTCGCTCGAGGACGGATTTGACACGGTGCCTGGAGGACATTTAATAGACAGCAGCTGATGTGATTTGGAGATGCCAAGGAACACATTCATGATTCGCATTCTTTCCTTATCAGGGCCATAGATCGAGCTTTCTCTCCTGGTGTTCGTGTCAGCACTCATCTTTCAATCGGAGACACCCATACACTTGTACACTACAACATCTGTTTTAACCACTTTGGGCCTTGATTGAGGTATTTAGACAGAATGTTTTCTCAGCTTTCTTAAATAAACCAAACATGGAAGAAGAGTTCTAGATTTTGCCCAGGGCTAGAGCTCATAAAACATACATGTTTAGTATGATTTTGATGCTGTATTAAAGGGAATCTGAATGAACCTGCATAGACAGGGGTAGCTGAGTGGTTAAGCCGTTGAAATACTGATTGAAAGGTCAGGGGTTTAAACTTCAGGATCATCAAGCTGCCACTAGGCCCTTAAACAACCCTTGTTTCTTCATATTTTGCTCCCAAATCTTTCTTATTTTTTAAGGTAGTCTTGAGGAATAATCATTTTCAATCCAGTTCCTGTAACTGACCAGTTTCATTGAATGTTTATTTGTAAAGCCACACAGGGACCTAGAAGTCATTCAAGCAAAAGATGACCCAGTCGGAGATTATTATACTGGTGATGCCGAATTCTTTTTCTATTTTTTTTTTTTCATTTTTCCCTGATTTTCTCCCTAATTTAGTCGTGTCTAATTCCTCCCCGTCACTAGGGGGCTCCACATTACGCTACTACTACCACTCAGCCAGGAGGGCCGAAGACCATCACGCTGTGACGCCAAACGACTACATCTTTTCGAACTGCTCAAAACTGCTGTTGGGGGCGGCGTAACGCACTCGGAGGACAGCGCTATCCGCTCCTCCTGCTTGCGTGAGCTCACAGACGCTCCCGATTGGCTGTAGAGCCGTGATTAATGTGGGAGCACCAAGTCCCTCTCATCCCTCCCCTCTGAGAGAGCTCGGCCAATCAGCTCTCTCTAGGCCTCCGACTGCGAGAGGTTACAGCGTCACCCGGGAATCGAACTCGTGATCTCCGGACATTAGGGCGAGCACTTTACCGCTGTCGCCACTATCAGCCGGATTCTGAGTGGTTGGAACAGACGAGAGGGGAAACACGCAAACAACCGATTTTTTTCAATTGCATCTTCCGGCACTTTGCAGTCTCTCACAGTAAAACATTTGTTCCCATTCCTTTCTTTTAATCTATATACTTTGAAGGAATTTTCTCTGAAAAAAAAATGTGAGGCGGGTTGGGACACAAGAGTGTATAATGAATTAAATGTAAGTCGGTCTGGATAAAAGCGTCTGCCAAATGCCAGAAATGCAAATGTAAATCTGTCAAGACCTCCCGAGGTCACTAGATAATACCGCATGTTCATTAATAAACATGGCCAAGAACCGGCAACATGCAGAAAATGGCTGCCCAAATTTTTCTTCCAAAAGCATAAACGCAGCATGAAAAACCCCACACATTCATATAAGGAACAGATTTAAATACAAGCCCAATCCTTGTGTACTTAAAGAAAAATAGTCAAATGTGTTACCATAGGATTACCAACAACATACACTTCAACAGTGGCTGCATTCAGTAGGCCTTCACTGAGAATTTATTTCCATGAGAAAATTCGGATTGAGCAACAAATCCTGCGCTTAGCATCGGCAAAAAAAAAAAAACACGGAAAATATTGCATTTGTATAGAAATGAATCCTTTTCTCTCATGGAAATATAAATATGAGGCATTGGGATGAATGTACTGTGGGATGTGGTTTTGGCAGCTCATAAAGCAGGTGGCTCTTAAGCGAATGAATCAGTTCCAGTTCAAACATGTCTGCTTTAAGGCAAAGTGCTGGGTATAGGTGTTCTGTAACGGCTTGCCTTTGAACAGGACATGTTCGTGAAAAAAAAAAAAAAAAGGAAGGTGGGGAAAAATGGAAAAGAAATAAGACGCCAGTGTTTTTATATACATCTGTCTTATCTGCACCTTAGAAGTTCCACAGGAAAGCCTGATTAAACTTGCTGCAGGGAATTTGGGCTTCCCCCTCCCATATATTATTCTAGATGGCATTTCCCAAACAGGATGATGAATCAGCAGGTTATGCCTTTTGGTTTCCTGATCAGGTGAGGCTCTACGGCAAAACAATATCTGCTTGACGGGTGGACATCAAAGCGACATGGCTGACTCTGGGGTAAGAAAAAAAAAAAAGCTGAATATGGAGCAAAGTGTTTGGTCAGACTTCCTCCCTAATTAAGGCACAGGGAGGATGCAGACAGTAAAGACCGGTAGGGTGGGGGAAAGCAGTCCCAGCGGGGCAAAATGCCAAAAATAAGCCTTACCTCATGGGAACATCCCACCCATATATATATCTATATATACACACCCTTCAAACTCTCCCACTGACCCAATCGGTCACAAAATCCAATTTCCTGTGACAATTGTAGGATTTGACAATCTACGCCAAATACTTATTTTTTCAACTACTCTATGACCAGTCACAAGGAGCTGATTTTTGTAATATTCTATTACAAAATCTGAGGATTTTGAGATCAAATCCGAGTACTTGAGTACCAGTATCTGAGTACCAAGCTGCCCAGTTCAATTTGCAATTACGAGCACTAAATGAATTACAACAAAAGGATCAAGCTCCTTTTTTATCACAAACTGTCTGACCAAAATATCTTACCAAGTAATCTTTTTCCGCGAGGACTACCTCATCTTCCCATTAGCGGTGATGGTCATGCTGAATATAAACGGTCTACAACAGAAACCGTTCTCGATTTCAATCAAACTTTTCCTTTATATACAGTAGTTGCCAAGCTGAGAGTAACTCAGTGAACTTGCTGAAATAGTTAACAGAGGCAGCCTGTTTATATGCAAACATACATAAATCATGTTGAATTGATTTTCGCTGACTTGACAGAATCACGTTCAAACAACAAGAGTGGCAAGCTATGACAGAACGGCAAGTGCAGAGAGAGAGAGAGAGAGAGAGAGAGAGAGAGCACTGAGAGCTAAAGTGATGATAAGGGTGGGTTATCTGTACTTCATGCCATTGCTCCAGAGAAAGCTGGCACCACTTCCGCTTTCGGATGTCTAAAGGACGACGAAGTGCAGTTCACCCTAAAATGCAAATCGAGCTGCTGTCTGGTTCTGGTTCAGATTAGACTTTCTGGTAAAGTCTATAAATACTACCCATTTATTATACTAATCAAATACACATGACTGTAAAAGTGCATACAAGTTCCCTTACCCCATACAAAAAGTAGTGTTGGGCATCAGGACATCCTGAATCATGTATTATAATGCTGTATATCCTATAGAAAACGCCGTCTTATATATTACAACAGAAGAGGCTTGACGGAGATGGGAACTGAACCCCTGACCTTCTCATCAGTAACCCAGAGCCTTCATCCTAGTGAGGTTCCGCTGCCGTAAGAGGCGTCCTCCAAGCCAGATTTTTGTACATAGTGTTTTTTTACATATTTTTTTTTCAAATGGAGGCAAAGGATTGTTTCCGAGAACACTTAACCCCAAAGTCTGGTTAATTTTGATCAGTGTAAACACGACTGTTCCGTGCTCAGGAACGGCTCGAATCAGATACGACAGCCAACCATACCTGTACATGGACGTGAACCACTGTTTAAAACGCGACGTTATCAGTGCAGTCCGTCTCCTCTGAAATCCTCTGAACACACAAACACAGCTGATAAAGTAGGACGGCACATGACAGGGTTGCTCCTGAAACATCAATATTATAAAGCACAGGGCACTCTGTGTTTAACACCGGCTTGTGCATACTGCCACCTGTTGTATCGGAGGGTGAAAATACGCAAGTGTACCAGAGTACGAAGAATTATGACATGAACGCTGCCCAGGGGAGGTGGGGAGGGCTTAGCCATCATTCCTGGGCACGGTACAAATCAATTGGGACTGGTGTGGAATCGCCCGAAATCTTCAAAGTCTCAAGAAAACCATAATAGTGAACTCAAGCAGTACAAGCAGGAGTGAAGTTCAAAGTGGGGCAGAGACTGATGGACGAGAATGGTTGCTCGACCGTGCATGCCAGAGTTATGGTTGTCATGGCTACAGGCTCTCGGTGGCATGCTTCTTTAACAAAATTGCTCTTCTGATGGGAGTTAATCTGAAGCAGTTGAAGTTGAAGAAAAGCAGCAAAAATTGGGATTTTAAAACTGAATACGGTAATGAAGACTTGGTACATCCACATGCCTATATGTCTGTTATTTAGGCATACTCTTTAAAAACTGTTTTGGGGACACAGTGTACATCCTAATAATTCTATTGATCATGCTTGCTAACATATGTGGCCACATCACTCAGCTCTAGTATACAAGACACTCAAATCCCAACCTTGACCTGACCACATCCTGTGTGAAAAGTGAAAAAAGCGAGGCAGTGACGAAGTGGTCACTTGTCAAACATGGGGTGTTGACATGCTAATGTATCCCAGATTGCGGGACTGCTTTGTCGCTTTATCTAAAGCCTCTTGAGTGAGTCTCAGCAGGACGAGAGCATTGTGGAGTCACAAGGCGAACCCCGACCAGCTCGGTTTAAAAGAATCCAGCTCTATGGTAAATTACAAAGTTCGCATGTGGCTTGTTATGGCTAACGCGGGCGGACATGAAACAGTAGCAATGATAGACTAGATTCAGTTTTTAACCATCCAAACCCTGCATTACAGTCCATCGGTATTCAGCAACCATGCATGTATAGTACGTGACACAAGCAGTGGTGACATTACTGAAATAGCTACTTTGCACTTCTACGAAATATCCTGACTCAAATGTTACAGACTTACCTTCCACTGCTAGATCTGATAAGCTTGCATGTTACTCCACCAGGAGAACAATTTACCCAACCACAATGCAAGAACCTCAGCTTGGTAGTGCATTTCATTTCAGGACAGGTAACGGCTTGTCTTTGATTAAGGGAAACAGGACTGTGTGCCGGCAGCTCGGTTTGCAAACGACTTTTACAAGACGAGCACACATGACGGAGGTGGTGTTTAGCTTGATCCTGATCCCAGCCAGAATTAGCAGGAACCGTTCATTATTAGTATTACTGCTACAGTGTTTACTCAGGAATAACGGAATGTGCAAAGTGTCGGCTAGAAATTGTTGTTGAATTGTTCGAACCCCATTCTAGATTCGGAAGGGGTTGATTTCTTTTCCATAAGTCGAAAGTTCAAGGCAAACCATGCCGCTATATTAATTATAGTATCCAATTATTAATATATTAATTATAGGATATCCATAGTATACGCTCCAGGCCGCTCGATAGCAACAATTCATTTCTTTGCATTATACAAGTTTTATTCCATAGAGTTAAAGCTTCAGTTTTATATCAAATCCGTTCAATGACTTTCAGAAGCCTCGGTCAAAGGATCACTACATGCTATGCATGACTAGGGATGTCAATAAATTACTCATTAATCGACTAATTTGCTCAGTTAAAACATTATTAACAGATAACCTTTGTTTTGCATAATAATGCTCCGTAGCTTGTACATTTATTAGAGGGTTCACTTGCATTTAAGGTAGAGTAATAAGCAATATTGGAATTTTTTTTTTTTTCCCCAGCAGACTCGATGGAGACATCAGCGGTATCTCCAACAGCTTAGCAGGATAACGGATCCAAAAATTTCAATCAGTATTGTTGATAGAAAGAAGGTATTGATGTTCTGGCCTTGTCAGGCTGTGAAATGTTGTGCGAGCACTGATCCCAGATTGGGTGGTTTTCCTGTAGCTACTTTTATTACTTTTGGCTGAAAAATGCGTTTTGAGCTGGAAATCAACATAAGGCCAAATTCAGTGGAAGAATGTACTTGTGTAAATAGTTGAGCTTTAGTACGAGTCGTAGAACTGATATTAGTTGGGTGTGTTTTATTAGCTTTTTTTTTTTTTCTTTGACAAGCACACAGAGTTTGAGCGAGCGAAAATGTAATTTGTGCACGAGCGGAAAAACAGTTCTCACAAATTTCAAATTTATCCGTATAAAGCGGCAACAAAATGTTATTTCACACTATGATGATTAATCTTCACAATTAAACCACATGAGAGCTGAAGAATCAAACGTGGTGCTTTACACCATTGTTACAGATGCTTTTCTTTTAAAATTATTTACTTTGTTTGCTTAAGTTATTTGGTCCTTATTAATTTGTCTCACATGACTAATTAGAAAAAAAAAGGGGGCCTAATCGATTAAAAAAAAAAAAGTTTTGGAATTTTTTTAAAACACTGTCAACTATCTCAAAGATAATAAGTATTTCTTTCTCATCCAAAGGATTTGATTTGGCTTTGCAGCATCAGACAGACTGTATGTACATTATGTCGAGCGCAGATTTATTAGCCACCCGCAATAAAGCCTTGGGTGGCGGTTTTGCCTTTGATTCAATCACAGAGACCTCCAGCCACACGCCGAGACCTTTGCTGTCTGATCTGACGCCGTGACAGAATGTCTCAGTGTGACGTAAAGGGGGTCTGACAGCAGGTGGTTCGTGGCGGTGCTGCGGGGTAGGGGAGGGGGGGTGTTGTAGTATGTGTGTGTTGGATGTTGTGAGGTCTTCTTCTGCATCGGGCGCTGATGTGAGTTAGCGCTAACTCGTGTCCGCACTTGCAAGGAGCGCCCTGCCAGCTGTGTTTGCAGTCTGTCCCGTAACTCTGAGCGGCTCACAGATGAAAGCCTGAGGATCCCGCAACCACGCAGCACAGATTAGACGCGAGCTGATCTGATCACACCAGACAGAGATGCAGATGTGAGAGCGCAGGTTTGAGTAAATAGTTTGGCTGAATATACTGTAATTAAAAAGTGTGGTATGTGGATATTCTCACAAGCTGTGGGGTCTGATAGTGGGTTGTTAACCTCGCCGTCCTCAATCTAAACCACAGACGCACCTCAGTTCAGGATAAACAAATGGAGAGCTGTCAGCTTTCCATGTGTCCTGGAATGTTTGCTTTGGCCCATCATCAATACTGGGCTGGACAACTACATTACGACTCTAACAGTTACACAAGGTGTGTCAATATTGCAGTAATGCTTATAAAAGTACTTCACATATAAGCCCAATATTAAACTGTGCACTGAGACGCTGGCCTCCCAGGAACTCCTTAAATGGCCCAAACATGTGGAAATGGCTCAGGACTGTACAGGGATGTGGCACGAATTCCCAGCTGAGTTCCTGTAATGCGCCAGTGGTGCTGGTGGATGATTGTGTGTACGGACAGATGTGTCTCTTTCACAAGCTGGCGACAAGTTATCCGCCGAATGTTCACGGGAGTGACTGCAGTGGGCTCACCTCAGCCGGGATCGGCATTCACAGATGTGCGGCATTATTTAAAACGTCCACATCATTTAAATGTTTTACTGCGGCTATGAGAATCATCACCGGATTCACGTCTTCGTTCACCAGAAATTTCATCCCAAGTCCCAGTTTGACTTGAACACACCGTACGACATGTGATTTTTACTGAAGAGAAATTAATTTGAAGAAATTACTACATAATTAAATAACTAAAGGGTTTAACGTACCTCTACTTTACTCACGAACGACTTACGGCTCACGCTTTGAACAACGGAGGTGCTTTGAGGCGGACACCAGGGGTTAGAGTGGAGCGAGTGCAAATAAACACGTCTGGAAAGAATTCACTCTAATCAACCATGACAAATTTCATTTCCCACACTGAGGTTTGTCCTTGTGTAAGACTCCTGTTCATATTTATACACTTTTACATTATGTGCAGTAGCGTAACAGTATACAAGCTGTACATTGGACTTGCACGTTATTAATATTTATGCAAATCTTCAAAGATTTAAAATTTGAGTTGCCTTTAAACAACTATTTACATCGCACTGACTTTGAGCAGCGATGGTGCCAACTGTAAATGTAGTCAGTCTTGAAGAAATCCTTTTGTTATTGTTTGCATAACAGAGAATTAAATGACCTTTAACAGACTGACGTGCCTTAAAGGTCTCATATTTTTCTATTTTTGTAACAAGTTAACACAGGCCTCAGAGCTCAACCAGAGTGTGTGTATGAGTGTGTGTATGTGTGTTAATGCTCCAGCTCAAAAAATAAAAAAAAAACTCAGATAATGCATTCTTTTATATCTAAAACTGCTCTTATTTCACTCCTCCTTCAAATAAACCGTTTCCGTGTCTATGTAAATGAGCTACTGCCAGGCCACACCCCTCCACTGAACAGCAGGGCCGAGCAATAAGGCGGGGAGGAGGGGTGAGAAGAGGGGGCGGGGCTTCATATACGAGGTCCCATTAGGGGAAAAATGTAATGTGTTTGTTTAAACCCCAGACAATACAAAACTGAAAAAGGGGAATAAAGCAGGTAGTGTTTTTTCCCACTATTTTGTGTAGTATATTTTGAAAATTGTATATTTAAAATCTGTTAAATTTAGTTCAAAATTTTAATTAATCTGATGTTATTCAATGGCGTATGTGTAGGTGCAGGGTTTCAAGTTAATTTTTAGAATCATTAGGTATAGATTTTGATTAATTGAATTTTTTTTTTCAAATACCAATTAATAGTTTTAAAACAACTGAAAAAATATATATATATTTAAAAATCTCAGTCAATGCTAGAATTTCACGAACTGAATTTGAATTTTCGTCACACTAGTATTTAAAAATTGACAAACCTTGAATTTCTCTGACATTTTCTTTGTGTTTGACAAAATGCCAAATTTTATAAATGTCATTTTCATTATGTAAGGCAACTTTGGTAAATGTCGGCACTGTGGTGTAGTTGTTAGCACCGTCACCTTGCACCTCCAGGGTCGGGGTTCGATTCCTGTCTCTGTGTGCATGGAGTTTGCATGTTCTCCCCGTGCTTGGTTGGTTTCCTCCCACAGTACAAAGACATGTAGGTTAGGTTAACTGGCGTTCCCAAATTGGCCCTAGTGTTTGAATGAGAGTGTGTGTGTGTGTGTGTGTCTGCGATGGATTGACACCGTCCCTGCCTTGTGCCCTAAGTCTCCCGTGACCCTGAATACAGGATTGAGCGGTTATGATGATGAGTGAAAGTGAGTGAATAATATTAATAATGAGGTACAATATAAACCATTAAGCAAAATTTCTTATATTTTCTGCCAAGGTAATGGATTTTTACGATCAAATCATTTTCAGTGCAACGTATGTGCCGAGTGTGAGATACGCCCTGTGGGCATCTGGTGGGAATGCTGGCGGGTGGGGATGTTTTAGGAATGTCACGGACAGTCAGGTAGAGGGCAGAATTTCAAAAACGCAGCTTTTTTTCTTTTGATGAAAAGCTTTTAATCCCCAAGTGTTCTCCCTGAGTGTAAACCATAAACCTCTCGAAGTTTACACGAAATTTACAAAGCAGATTTACGTTTGGAAGAAGATCTATATACTTCAGCCTCCGCACACAACTCTGCCGAGGTATCCGGGATCTCAGATCTATACTGCATAATACAGGACAAGGTGGCGGCCAAAAGGATGATATGCGGTAAAATGGAAAATGATCGGTCACAACATCCTGGCACGAAGGCCTGCAGCGTTATAACCCGGGAGTGAATGTGGACCATAATAGCGGCGGTCATAATGAGGGTGCGAGACGCCACCAGAGTGCGCGCGTGTCATGACGGAAAGTTGACATGGCAAGTGGGATTCTGCTGAAGCGGCAGCCGTCACCATTTACGCATCAGTTAGACCATTTAAACCAAGCTGTTCTGCGTTTTCCTTTAGATGAGCACTTTACTTTAAGCTTGGGTGATTTTTAAGATTTTCTGATAACCTTTATGTACCTTTTTGAGCATCCCTTTTTTTTGGCTTTTGGTTGATTTAATCATTTGTGCACTGTGAAACCAAACCAAACCAAACAGCACATGAAGCAACAGGATAACTTTAGCTCTGACCTAAACAGACTGGAACATGCCAAATATAAAAGCACCAAATTATGCCCTGTTCTGGACGGTCCTTTAACTCACTCATCATAAAACTTAGCAATGCAGTTTTGGTTGGAACAACGCAAGCCATTCAGGCATTTTCAGGTTCTATAGGCACAAACAAGACCCCATTAGCCTACTGCACAAAGTTATGCATTAAGACCAAGAGTTGAACCGCAAGTCCACGATGCACGAGTCGATAAGTGTCATGCAATTCTAAATTGTTGTTGGACCACGCCCACTTTCCACTTAAATCTGAATGCACAAAGAGATCGGAATCTTTGGGGCACTACACAATTATAGATCTATAGATCATGGATACACCTTTTATTTAAGGAAGTTACTATATTTGACCAAGCCAACAGTTATTACGCAATATCTTTATTCTCTATGCAATTAAAGAGAGCACACGTGTATGCATTACATCAGTCTAACAACCTGCTGATAAATTATTAATCAAAGGCATTCAAGAATTGATTTACTGCAAAAGCCTCATGCATTAAAAAAAAAATTCCACACAAGTGTTTACTTGTATACAACCATTTTAATGGTGCATCGTAGGGATGGGAATCACCCGGGACCACACGATGCAACCTGATTACGACACTTTGGTGCTGATTCAGTCTGTATTGCTATTTTATTAGAATCACGATTTTATAAATATATTGATTCAATCTTCATTTTTTATGTTGTTACGATCCTAAACAAACTTAAGCAAATAATTTGCTCCTATCACATAAGATACTATGCTGCATGCCAATGTGTGAATAGCTTATATCACACCACCTGTAGGATCATAGAGGTACTGCAACATTTTACCACCTCAAATGCAACCATAAATAAATTAAAAATAATAATAATAACAACATCTATTTTGAAGTCAATGTGGCGGTACATGAATTGCCACGCAAAAAAATAACAATTCTCAATTTTACTATATTACATATACCTAATCATAATCAGATTACATTATATTACATCATATCATATTATATTACATAGAAATAAATATCATCAGTTTAAGTTCAGCACGTTTACATTCTTTGCTTATTCATCCCATTTTAACATCTCTCTCTCCATCAGGATCTTTTTACAGCTCCACCGCAGCGAAATCACCGGCACGGCCAAGCACAGCAAAGAATCCAGTAGCAATTACCAACCACCTGATTGCTAACAGAGAGGCGGGGAAGACTTGGATGTGCTAGTAAACTAAAAGATAATAAAAAGCATTTACTGCCGTTTTGTCGGAGCTGGTGGATATTTACGACCCACTGAAATTCCAACTGCGCAGCTGGGTTGCTTTTAGAAACTAGCAAAATTGAATCCAATAAGTCATGTAATAAGTAGTAAAGTTGAGCTACATTGAAAATAATGATGTCCCTATCCTGGACAATGCAGTGATAGAACCACTGTGTGAACAATAGCTTTCTGTAAAAAAAAAAAAAAGGATGTGTAAAGTCCTTTTGGTGTTCAATGATGTTTGCACTTCAATCAATTATAACAAGAAGGCCTTAAACACTTAAGCGGACATTCCATGGTAGAAATTTCCAATATATCTGGTTGTCTTGAGGCAAACTCATGATAAACAGTTATTAAATTTTATATTAAGATTTCCATTCATTTATATCGCCATGTCTGACCTACTGGCCTTTTTGTCTCTCTCTTTATTTATTTATTTATTTATTTATTTTTTTATCAAAATCTAGACAGAAGGATAAGTGCTGATAAAATAACCTGTGTAAATGTATGACTTACTCCCTCAAGCAAATGAATGTACCACTGTGCTGAACAGTCTGAAATTGTCTTTTCCCCCAAACTTCATTGATTAAGCTAAAAAAAAAAAGAGATTGCGAACAGAATACTAAAAATATTGGTGTTGAGCTAGTTAAGCGGTGAAATACAAAATAAAGGTAGCAAAAGTTGCATTTGCGTAATCGACAAAAATTTGTTGATTGATATTTCGACTGTAAGCTCTAAGGTTTTGTCCGGGCACTGCAAATAAAAATATTAACCGTCATAGCTACAGTGCTGCACCATTAATTAAAAACAGTATACGAACCAGTGCACTTATCAAATCGCAAAAGGCTGCATATGTTACCTAATAAAAATTGTATAGTCGGTGATTTATGTAGAGTTTGTCTGTAAAATAAAAAAAAATTTTTTTTTTTTTTTAGTAGTGTCTTTTTGTCATTATTTGCTTTTAAACTAGATTAATATGCTTAAATACAAAATGGTAAATTTAATAGCTGGATATATAACAGTTTAAATCACAACCTCAATATGTGTTTAAATAATTGTGATGTTAATTCTGGACCAAATCGTGTAGCTGTACCTAGCTACAGTAGGTTACTGTAAAAACGTTATGTAATAGCTTTGAATAGGGATTTATTTTGAATCTTGGCCAATGGTACTGTATGTACTACAGCAGGTGGTGGGATCTGAAACAAGTAGCTCATGATTAGGTTCGAAGTGCATCACAATAGGATTTTTTTTAATTAATTTTTTTTTTATTATTAACAATAAATATTTTCCTGGACAACAAGAAATTATATTCAAATTGTTTATCTAAAAAATATATAAGACATGTTGTTCTTTGGTAAATCAAATTTTTACAAAAAGTACAAAAAATTTGCAAAGCGCTCCTGTCCTTCCTGTTGGATTACTTTCGTAAAAATATGTTTCTATAAATTCTAAAGTGACCGCATTGGCGAACAGGACAGAACACAGCTAGGTATCATTAAAGCTAATTGCTCGCTTGACTGAGTCAACCACCTAAGTAATATAACAAAGCGGAGTGCCTCAAGGGTCTACATTAGGTCCGTTTGCATTCCTATTAAACTGTGAAAGCCCTTTTCTGTGTAAGGTGGCAAAAAAAGTGGTTTACGACCAACACCCGGGAGACAAGGTGTTCACGCTGAGTGTGTGTGTGTGTGCATGGAAATAAAGCTGGGAAAGTTTACAGGCATGCACGACGTCTATGAATAGCCGGGTTCCTATGGACGAGATTAGATCAGGAGAAGGACGCTGCAGAAGGCGCACAATAATCAGTGTCAAATCAGTGTGTATGTGTAAACCTGAACCACTGTGTGTGTGTGTGTGCGTGTGTGTGTGTGCGTGTCTTTAGCACTAATCAGGATTACAACTGGGGTTATATGGTGAAGGCTGCATCTTAGCTAGAAAGCTGCATTGAAATTCTTACACGTTACAATGTAACAAAGTTTTGGCACCCTTCATTTTCTAAGAATGCACCAGCTAGAGAAAGGCAAGGATCACTGAGTGGTGCTGCGCGTGCACTTTGTGTGGATATCAGCGAGATAACCTACTCAAAGGAGTGGTTTTGCACTTTATACACACACAAGGTGTATGAATCAAAGCAGCTCACTAAGTCACTAAAACGTTGTAGCGCACTTACGTTAATGAGATGCGACCCGATGACCATGAGGATCAAAACAGAAAGCTCTCGCGCTCCGGTTCGAGTCCCCATTTTTTTTTCCCCCCAGGCGGAAAAGGGACCGAGAAGTTCTCAGCACGAGCCGCCTGCGAGAAAGTTTGTCTTTCTTTTTAAGTTGCGTGGAAAAGCGGTGCCGTGTCTCCGTGCCGCACTCATCCACCGAGCCGAGCCGAGCCGTGAGCCGTGTGCGGCGGGAGCTTTTTCCCAAACCTGCCGGGGGTCGCGATATCCGTGTCGGGCTTCCTGTGTTATTCTACGGAGCCGAAAAGTTGTGCAACGCTGTCTGATGTAGAGAAGCGGAGCGAAAAAAAGCACGCATCCAAACTAAGGCGAAGAAACGCCACCTAGGGCTACAGAAAAAGTGGCATGGGTTGCCAGATATATGACATTTTAAACTATCATTTTAAAAATTTACTGCGACTCAAACAAACCGTATAGAAATACCCTGTCGTAATTTTTTTTTAATTGTATTTACAATCCCAAATCCCATTTCGGTATTAACAATTAAATTCTCATTTAATCACCAGTGAACGTGTTTAGAGTAAATCTGGCAACCATAAATCTTAACCTTTCCGAATATTACTTTTGGAAATAATGTTACTGATGCAATACAAGATGAAACCATCGTTTTGTTTAAATGTGATTTTAAAATTATTACAATGACAATATCTGCCACAGAAAAGTAGTGAGGGTTTATATACAGAAATACCGTATTCAGTTAGTTATGGTTCTTGATGTCGCCCTCTTCTGTTCATTAAGCCACGAAGAAAATGAAGCGCGGCTTCCCAAATTAGTCTCCTAAAAAAAATAATAATAAAAATAAAAACAGGGTGTCAGGTGGCGTAGTAGTTAGCACTGTTGCCTTGCACCGCCAGGTTCCGGGTTTGATCCCCGGCCAGGCTCGATTCCCGTCTCTCCCCATGCTTGGTGGTTTTCCTCCGGGTACTCCGGTTTCCTCCCACAGTACAAAGACATGTAGGTTAGGCTAATTGGTGTTCCCAAATTGCCCATAGTGTGTGAATGAGTGAGTGTATGTGTGTGTGTCTGTGCCCTGCGATGGATTGGCACCCTGTCCAGGGTGTACCCTGCCATGTGCCCTAAGTCTCCTGGGATAGGCCCCTCGTGACCCTGAATACAGGATTAAGCGGTATAGATGATGAGTGTGTGAGTGAAAAACAGGGTGCCGTTAACCCTAAAATTTATATTAGCAATATAAACGACAAAAATTTGTGTCTGCAATATACAGTACAATAAAATGCTATTGGGAGCCACATTTAGACAAGCTATGTTTAAATGGATATTTTAGTCTTGTTTATATACAAACGTCTCATGTAACTTTTAAAACCATCCAAAGGTCTATTTAGCATACAGTACCAATCTTCTGGACTAGATTAGTTCATTCATTCATTCATCTTCTATACCGCCTATCTTGTTGGTTGGTCGTGAGGGGGTCTAGAATCCCAGGAAATTTGGGGCTCAAGGTCAGTCTATTGAAAGGCACACACATTCACACTGCAGACAATTTGGGGAAGCCAATTAGCCTAATCTGCCTGTCTTTGGACTGTAGGATGAGACTGGATTACCTGGAGGAGACTCTCTAGGCGCACTGACCTGAGGCAGGAATTGAGCCCTCGACCCTATAGATGCGAGACCACAGTGGTAACCACTACACCACTTTGCCATCCTGACAAGATTAGTTAATACTTTTTAAAGGAAATTCAGATTTCATTTTTTATTTGCATGACAACCATCACAATGACAGCAGAAAGATTTTTTCACGCTTAACATCCCTGTACATAAAATTGCTTAAAATTGAGTTTGATTGAAAACCTGATGGACGGGGATAACTCTGATGTTCTTATCTTGTGAATGATGATTTTTACATTTTCCAGATGTACATAAAATATGCAGGCAGGGTGTGGACAGTGCTGCACATGTGCACATGTAAAATCCTGTGTCTATACGTGTTTTGCGGAACAGTATTTCCCAGTAGACTTAGGAAGAGCAAGAAAGATTCCTTTAGTTTTTAGTCACTTACATTTCACAATGTTGAAAATTTAATTAAATATCCAAGTATTTCATTAGTCATATTGTAAATCTAGACTTTAGGCATTATGTAATTTGTTCAAGGTTTGAAGTATCAAAATATTCATTTTGGGTTGTTTGCTTATAATGATTAAGAACACTTCATTTACCCATCTATAATACCTATTTTATGCTCAGGTTTGCAAACGGTCACCCAGGACCACTGGGTATGAGATGGGAGCACACCCTCGATGGAACAGTGGTCCATCACAGAGCAGCATGCATACACTGATTCACATCCTCCCTCAAACCTAGCGCTTAATTTTAGCGTACCCAGTTTACTATTCACAGTTATTTCTTTAGAGTAGGGAAGAAACCCAGAAGAAACCCACAAAGACACAGGAGAAACTCCACACAGACAGTAATAAATGCTCAGGATCAAACTGATCTTTTTTTTATTATTATTTGAAAGTAAATTCATGAATATATATGATCTCCTTTTAGATTTTCTTTCATTGTAGGGGAATACACTGCATTAAACTTTGACTGTTTTTGTTCCAAGATTTTGGACAATAATCACCCGAGGATCAAAACTCTTACTTATGCGATAACAGTGACATCCAGTGGACAAATCTGTTATTGCACCACCATGAATTAGAGTTTTTTTTTTTTGAATGAATAAGTGAACTAATTAATGAATAAATTACAAAATCTCTTGAAAAAAATGTATACATATATTACCCAACTATTATATGCATATAAATGTAATAAATATAATAAGAACAATGATTATTATTATTATTATTATTATTATTATTATTATTAT
>QMIH01000566.1:214714-249945 GCA_003987875.1 Clarias batrachus
TTGGGATACAAAGGCAGAAGAACATATTAGGTTCTACTCCTGCAAGCCAAGAACAGAAATCTGAGGCTGCAGTGTGCCCAAAAATACAAAAACTGGATAGTAGAAGAAGGTCAGGCAATGTTTTTCTATAACATCTCCTATCACTCATGGTACTTATGTAATTAAAATAATAGTAGTTAACAACTATATATAGTAGAATGAACTATATTTAAAACAGATTACATTCCTTAGACTTTTATGCATTCGTTGTTTTTGCTTTCTATATCCGAAATAGTTTTTTCTTCCTTTAAAATGCATTTGGTATTTATTGCAATTCCTGTTCTCTCTCTCTCTCTCTCTCTCTCTCTCTCTCTCTCTCTCTCTCTCAGTTCACCTTCTCTGATTTACTCTATCTATAATTCAGGTTTAGGCAGCTACTATACAGTAATAAAGCAATTGTGGTATAAACAAGTGTGCTAAAAGCTTATTGATTTAAAAAAATATATCCTGAAAGATAATTGAGACCTTAATTGTAAAACCTAAAGCACTGAGGCTGTTTTGTGTCCACTTTAAAAGGGTTTATTCTGGATAATTTAATGGGAACTTTACAGGAAAACAAGCAAAGAATAAGGCAGCTTCGTTGAAGCAGAAATAAAGGCATGTAGAGGACCACAAGGTGATCAAGAAAATCTGGTTGTACAGAGAGTATTTTAAGAAAAGTCAGCCTTGTCAATCCAGTACTTGAGACTGTTTACAGAGAACACAAGCAAAATTATGAAGGATTGAAGCAGAGAAGGAGCTTTTCTTCTGTACTTTGCGTCTAAAATAAGTTTTTATATTTAAATCTATTACTTAGTCTGAATTTAGCATGCAAAAAAAATAATTGCGTAGCACCATGAAAAAGTATTTGCCCCTTCCTGATTTTGTTACTATTTGTGACACTTAAATGATTCAGATCATTAAACAAATTAAATGTGTACACAAACATAACCCAAGTAATAAAAAAAATGCAGTTTTAATTAGTTTTATTTATTTCATGTATTAAGGGAAAAATCTCTCCAAATCTACCTGGCCTTGTGTAAGCTTCCTTATTCTTTGCTTCACATGGGTCCAGACAGGGTTGGACAGCTTTTTCCCCATAATAAATTAAATAAATCATCAATTAAAAAATATATATATATATTTAAATTGGGTTATCTTTGTGTAATATTAACATTTCTTTTATCATCTGAAAACAGGTGGCACAGTGTCATAGTGGTTAGCACTCTCGCACAACAACCCGCCAAGGTCCCGAGTGCCTCCCAGGGTTCTGTGTGCATGGAATGTGCATGTTCTCCCTGTGCTTGGTGGGTTTCCTCTGAGTCCTCTGGTTTTCTTCCACTGTCAAAAGACATGCAGATTAGACTAAGCATTGCTGAAATACCCGTAGTGTGAGTGAATGATCCAAAAACAGGAAGGGGACAAATACATTTTCACAGTATGGTTGATTTATCTATTTATTTTATAATTACATTGAATAAACTAATAATACTTTTGTGAGTAATTTAGTCAGACCATGTATAACATTACAAAATTTTATTAATTTACTTACTGTGAGTTATTTAATATGACACTGAAGTACACTGCTGAGAGACTATCAGGTACAGTAGCCCCGCCCTTCAATCCACAATCTTATGTATATGCAAATTGTCCCCAGTTCTCTATCCAATCAGAACGCTGTATGCTAATTCCACACTACAGGTATACAGGTGTGCAGAGTCAGGTACGCACGAGGAAGTTTTTTAGACCCTAATCTCAAGAGTTCAGTAACAGGAAAAAGAAACAAAAAAGAAGAAGAAGAGGAAGAACATTATCGATTATATTTTCTGTACATCTTTTAAAAAATAATATATTAATATTGTGGTATATTTAGTTTATAGCGAGTAGGTCACGTGGGTTCGTTTGTTTTTTCTCTCTCGCTCACGAGACCGGTGTTAATATGAAATCCATGGGGCGAAATGCTGGTTAGCTCGCGCAAAGTGTAGAGGACAAAATGTCACCGTTAAAGCGAGGTGTAAGAGGTGTGTGAGTTTTTCCGTGAAGTGTGTGAAGTCTTGGAGGTTTCCGTGGTGATGGAGACCGACTCGGTGAGGCTGGAGTCGAGCGTGTGGCTCGGGAATAAGCGGCACCGCGCGCTGCTCAGCGGATGGCGCTTCAGCTGGACCGAGCTGGACAGGAAGAACCGAGACAAGAACGCCGGTGAGTCTTCAACCTTCTCCTCACATAGCACGTCTTCCTTACCTTTCAGCTCTATATGGCTCTATATATATATCATGCACCACTTTTGAATACAAATGCATTTGATTTCCTTTTTTTAACAAGAAAGTGACAACTCGCATTGTGAATGTGGTGCAGAAATTTTACATCTACTTCTAATATGCACGTGGATTTTAGGCAGGTCATGCATTAGCTTATGATTATGATCCAATTATTTACAGCGCAGTGAAAATCCTTTTTTGCATATCCCAGTTAGGGGTATGGGGTCAGAGCGCAGGGTCAGTCAGGAGACAGCGCCCCTGGAACAGGGCTCAACTGTGGCAAGTTTCAGGTGCCGGGTCATGAACCCCCAACCTTCCGATCAGTAACCCACAGCCTTAACCGTTTGAGCCATCACTGCCCTTATGTTTTAAACATGCACTACATGGACAAAAGTTTTGACCAAACCTGTTCATTATTGAATTCAGGTGTTTCAATCAGGCCTCTTATCCCCAGTGAAGGACAATCTTAATGAAGGCCCTTTTCTATTCCAACATGATTATGCCCCAGTGCACAAAGCAAGGACTGTAAAGACACGGTTTAATGAGTTTAGTGTGGAAGAACTTGACTGGCCCTAACACAGAGCCCTGACTTCAACCCCTTCGAGCACCTTTCGAATGAACTGGAACAGATATTGCGAGCCGTGCCTTTTCGTCCAACATTAGTGCCTGACCTCATAAATGCTCTATACTGTATATTGAAAGGGCACAAATTCCCACAGAAACGCTCCAAAATCTTGTGGACAGACTTCCAAGAACAGTGGAAGCTGTTATAGCTTCAAACGGGGGATCGACTCCATATTGAAATGAAGAATATGTATTTGTATTTATCGTCATTGCAGGTTTGGCCAAATACTTTTGTCCATATAGTGTAGGTCCTATTTTCTGACAATGTTCATGTGATCTCATAGTGATCATGTGACAAGTTTTCTTTAAAATTAAATGCAGCGGTCATTAAAAAAAAAAAATACAATAGATATTCCAATAGGCGGCACAGTGTTGGCACTGTCGCCTTGCACTTCCAGGGTTTGGGTTTAATTCCCACCTCAGGTCTGTGTGCATGGAGTTTACATCTACTCCCTGTGCTTGAAGGATTTCCTCCGGGTCCTCCTGCAGTCCAAACACGAGCGCATTAGGCTAATTGGCATTCCCAAATTGCACATAGTGTGTTAATGAGTGTGTGTGTTTGTGCTCTGTGATGGATTGGCACCCTGTTCAGCGTGTACTGTGCCTTGAGCCCCAAGTCTCCTGGGATAGGCTCTAGGTCTCCCGCCAGAATAATGCGGTATAGACAGTGAATGAGTGAGTGAGATATCCCAATAAAACTTTGGTTGATTGATTTTTTTTTTCCTGTTTTGTAAATTGGAATGCTTTTCAAGAATGTTCACGTTTATGTAAATGATTAATTATCTAATTAAATATCCATTCACAAAGTATATGAAGTAAGCTTTTATTTAAACACTCTTACCAAGTCACACTTTGTAGTACATAATGTTCATAATAAGTTGCCCACTAGTCTCATATAAATCTCAAATGAATAGCCCGAACATTACAGGTGCTTCCTCTACATTTGTCCAGCCCTGCTATTATTTCTGCATAATGAACATGTACAATAGCTATTGTATGGTTTGAATTACATGAAATCTTGGCCATTGTCAGTGATAATCTCAGTAAGAAGCCAAAATTAAAAATAATAAAAAAACAAAACAAAAACAAAGCCAACCTGAGTACCCTGGCAAAGTTCCATGTAAGAATATTACATGTTTAATACTTTAAAATATTTGGAGAGTAAGAAAACTGTCTACAGAGAAGGCAGGATTTTCTGGATGGAGCTTGACATAGGGTTGGGTGATGTGACAAAAATATGATAATTAAATAATTTCAACGTATCACAGTATACAGTGATGTAAATGTTAGTAACCTTTCTTCTAATTCTATTTGTTTTGTGTAAAAACAATTAAAATTCTCTGATTGTAGAGGGTCAAACACCATTAACGTTTAAAAAAAAAAAAAAAAAAGCCTGTGGACAATATTAAGTTTGTCCCCCTTAATGCTTCCAGGGGATTAAGACAGTAAGTTGCAGCCAGGTTCTGCTAATCAACTACCCTTGATTAATTAATAGTCAGCAGGTGTGCAGACCTCCTATAAAAGCAGAGGTTTTGGCAGTTTGCTGGTTCCGGATCATTTAAGTGTGTCAACACGATGCCAAGAGGAAAATACATAGTCAGTGGTCTTGGAGAAGCAATTGTTGCTGCACATCAATCTGGAAGTGAAGTAGGGGGGGATGATTTGTGCTTGTTTTTGCAGTCACGGGACCTTTTGAAGCCACCTGTTCGACAGCTAAAGCTTGGTCGCTGTTGGGTTGAACAGGACAATGACCTGAAAATTTTACTGGTCACCAGGTAATTTACATCAGAATGGCTAGGAACAATAGAGAGAGAGCGAGAGAGAGAATTTTTTTGAGTGGCCTAGTGAAAGTCCAGACCTCAACCCAACCTTCAGAAAGCTGTGGACAAGTCAAGCATGTCCAAAAACCGCAATAAACTCAAGCAATGTTGTTGGTCAAAAATTCCTCCATCATAATGTGAAACTGATAGTCATACAGGAGTTAATACTTTGAGTTATTGAAGCTATGATGATCCAGCATGAACAGTTCCACAAACACCAGTATTATTATTACCAGATTATGACTTGTTTGTGCATTTACACAATTTTGTTTACGACTGATGGAACTAATTGTGACTGGTAAAACTGGTGACCGAGAGTTAGTATAATTAACGGGTGAAAGCAGCTTTAAATTCTTCTTACATTGTAGTCAAAAGGTGAGGAGAATAAACCATGGAAGTGGTGGAAAGTCCTATAAATGTCGTAATTGTTTCTTTGTATTTAAACCTTTTTCCACTTATCCGAATATCAGCTCTGTTAACTTTAGGTTCTGACATTGAATCCTAAATAGCATTAAATGGAAAGCTAGTGTGCCCACTTCTCCCACTTCTCCCACACATGGGTACTAATCAAGTAGTACCCTTGATTTAGGTGTTAAAGAGGAATTTGTATTCAGCTAGTTATCTTTGAAGATTTCCTTGCATGTAAATACAGTCACATTGTACAGTATTTATGTTTTTTTACGCAACTGTTTTTGTTGTTCTGCACAAACGATACATTTGCCTGCATACTGTATGAATTAAGTTAATGTGAAAAATTTTGAGTTGTTGTGATGAAGAAAGTAGAAGCCAGAGAGAGACCTCATGACCCAACCAACTAGTGTATCATCTATCAAGAGTGTGTTTGTGTCTCAGTTTCAGTGCCCGTCTCTGAGGTGGTTGCAGTAATGGAGGGCCAGGTGGAGATCCTTCCCCAGAAGAAAGTGGAGAACACTGACCGAGACTTCACATGTAAGGTCCAATCTAGTGGTGTGGCCCATGTCACTGAGCTGGATTCAAATACTCAGCTTAACTGGTTTCTTCTTGACTTGTCTTTGCCCTAGTGTTCTATGTAAAGCGCAGTAGCACCAGTGGTGGGAAGGGGCCATTGTGGAGCCTGGGCAGGTCTCAGTTCTGTTGCCCCAGCCGTGACCTCAGGGATCAGTGGGTGACACAACTCCGTATCGCACTCAAAACTCACTGTGAGCCAAACAGCACCACAAACCCATTCATCCTCCCGTCCCTTTTTTAATTCCTAGATTTCATGTGTTTTAAGAGTATTTTAAATGAAGATGACTGATTCAGATTATACACAGTTATGTTAGTAAATGGGGGACTAAGTTACAGAACGTCAATGAATTTGCCTATTGCAGACACTTTTATTGTTTTCTCAGTTAGACTACCTAGGCTGAATGTACTGTAAACATTTTTCTCAGAAGCAGGTTGATGTTTATGGGCTCAGGCTGCTAGACTTGTTTTTTTTTATAACATGGTAGCAAGCTTTAAACAAAGCAAATTAGCTACCTCAGCTCAAGCACTTTAAAGTTTCACTTTAGAAATATGACACTGTACAGCCATAAGCAAAGCACATATTTTGTTTTTGTTGCGATGGAATGCCTTGTTGTCAGGGGTCAAAAACCTACACGATTACAGGTGTTATTTTCACTGGCTGACAGTAGCGTCAAAAGAGCGCTTCCAGGATTATGGATGTCTTCTAGCGCACAGACAAGCTTGGCATCAGTGAAATCATTTAAATATTTTCTAATGTAATCGCTTGAGCTTAAAATCAAACAAATCATTAAAATTCATATAAACATTTATACCCTGCATTTTGAAAATTATGACTTTAAGCTTTTATGAGAGAGGACAGGTTTTCTACTATCTCTGAGTTATACAGTACTTGTACCTTGAAAGAGAAAAGGTGTAGATGTAAAATTATTTTGTCATTGTTTTTGAGATAAATGGTTTCGCACAATCTGGCATTATGTATGCGACGTTTTTTGTTACACAGTATGTTCATGTAGCAAACTTTAACATCAACAAATCTGAGAGCATTAAATAAGACATTATTCTTGATTTTTTCCCCATTATTTTCCTACGTTGCTTAGCACTGGACTGTTTAATTTACAAGTAAAAAGTTAGTCAGTATAAGCACATGTAGTATTTTAAACTTATCGGTAGAGTTTGGTGGCAACCCGGCGAATGATGCTTGTTATTTATCCCTAGTATAAGGTTTATCTGACTATTGTTTATTTAATTTTTTTCCTTTTTCTGAGGGAAATTTTTTTTTAATAAATAATTTTTTTTTTCCACGTTGCATTTTCCTATGGGTTATTTATATATATAATGTGAATTGATTATTATTATTATTATTATTATTATTATTATTATTATTATTATTTTAAGCTGTTAAAAATATAAATTGATACTTTAAATGAAAAAAAAAAGACATTTAAATGATTCTTACTTTAAGTGACATGATGTAAGTCTAAGTCATGTTTACATCTTTTGTTTTTCAACCCGTCTTCTCTCTACCAGGTCCCTCTCGCCCTCACAGGCTGTTAGTGTTCATTAACCCGTACGGAGGGAAGAAAAAAGCGAAGCAGATCTATCATTCTTCAGTGGCTCCTCTATTTGAGCTGGCTGGCATCAGCTCTCATGTTGTGGGTAAGCCGCATGCAACACCGCTCCGGTATCTTCAGCGTTATCAAGTCTCACTGAGCCTGGATCTCAAGTGACACGCTGTAGGTCTTTATCAAGAAGTGGGAAGGAAATGGAGCCAGGTGAAAAGAGAAAGCAAGAGAAAGCTGGATCAATTATTAAGCTGACCGAATGACGGTAGAAACCCAGGCTGTATTGGTTCCTTGTTAGTAAAAAGATATGCAGACGAACGGATACGTTAATGAAGTTAAGGTTGAAATGCTGTACTTACCTTTTAAAATAACATATTTGTTTTAGTGACCGAGCGAGCCAATCAGGCAAGAGACCACATCCTGAAGAAAGATCTGACTGGGTTTGATGGGTAGGTATTACCATATCGTGCCATGCCACGTAAAATTAGACATTAACTGGCATCTGTTTTTTACCGTCCCAGGACATCACAACCGATTAAATCTTCCGGACGATATATAATTTAATTTCCACTCTATAATTTAGTGCTTAAGTCAACATTGTTTGCTTATTTCCTTTCTGTACAGCGTGATTTGTGTGGGAGGAGATGGAATGTTCAGTGAGCTGCTGCATGGTGTGATTGGACGAACCCAGCAGGAGGCGGGTGTTTCAGAACATGACCCGTCTGTGATGCTGCAGCCGTGTGACCTCCACATCGGCATCATTCCAGCAGGTTTGTAACGGGTTATGATGAAGTCACGATAAAAACGATGGCTGTTTTAATGGAAATGAATCAATGTGGCGTAACTACTGTAGATGCAAAGCAGATTCGGATAATCAGAATAACATTCCAATAGAAATATGTCTTAAACGTTTTATTCCTCTTGTACCACATTAGTCTGCCTTGTTTTTATTATTATTATTTTGAACAACGTACTATTTTCTCATTAAATATTTTGGAATATCTATAAAATAATCAGAAAAAGAAACTTGTGTTCCACCGGCGTTTAAGCAGTTGATCTCTCACCATGCTCTCTCTTTTCTGTCTTGAGGACAATGGGGAAAGAAAAGCATGATTATGCTCGTCAAAAACGCGAAACACCTCCTCACAGAAAACTTCACCGCATCAACTATAGCTTTTTTTTGTCCTTATCTGTTTATGCGGAACATGCTTTATACAGGTCCTTGTGTACAGGGTTATACGATACCACATTAGAACAATACAGTAATATAAAACGGGGATTTTCCTCACACCTGGCACTCTTATCAGTGAATAGAATATTAATCAACAGCACTGTCACGTAATTAACTATCAAATTAGGAATTCAGTATCACTGGTGTAACATTATTAAAACGTGTATTATGTTAAGGATGGGGATACAGGAAAAGGAGATTGAATCGTACTGGATTATTAGATGGATTTTCAATTTTTTTCTCCACAGGCTCCACAGATTGTGTTTGTTTTGCTACAGTAGGTGTGAACGATCCGGTTACATCAGCACTGCACATCATTATTGGTAAGACTTCTGAAATGAGGAACATGTCATAATGCAAAAAAAAAACAAAAAAAAAACTGCACCTTTTTATTCCAAGTATTCTACTTATTTGTTCAAGCAGCATGGAAGATACTTGGATTATGAAAGTAATGAGCCTGTAGATTCTGGTTTAAAAAAAAAAAGAAATTACTCCAACCTGTTAGGGACACAATAATCATGAAAATATTGCATAGTGTACCTTTTTAAATATCTTATATTATTTAAAATAGGAGTGTACTACATGCAATACAGTTTATTACACGTTTTTATATTAAATTAAAAAAGTCTGTTCTGATAACAGAGGAGTGCCCTTATTTATTGAATGATGCAAATGTTTGTTCCCAGGAGACTCTCAGCCTCTGGACGTGTGTTCAGTCCATCATCATTCCACACTGGCGCGTTATTCCGTCTCGCTGGTGGGCTACGGTTTCTATGGTGACGTCTTGGTCGAGAGCGAGAGGCACCGCTGGATGGGACCTCTCCGATACGACTACTCGGGTAATTTTATAACATAACATAAACGCAGGATTCATGCACACGTTTGTCCTTCAAATACTGTGGTTTGTGCGTTCTTAAGGTGTTCTCTAATGTACTTAATGAATAAACTATACTTTGTTAATTGTCGCTTTGGGAAATGACCTGAAATGACCTTGATGTTGGTGGACTTTGTTTCCAGCAGCCAAACACCAATGTTTAAAAAAAACAAAAACAAATGACGTTAATGCAGTTTCAAAACATCATCATTTCTGTTACTCTCTCCATCCCTGTGTGTCCTCTCTGTGTTTAGGTTGTTTAGTGTACCTGTGCAACAGGAGCTATCAGGGAATAGTGCAGTATCTACCTGCGGACTCCCAGATCTCCAGCCCCAGAGACAACAGTCGCTGCCTGTCAGGGTAAAGGCAGGGTTTTATAAAGAAAAATAAATAAATAAATAAATAAATAAATAAATAATCATATAGATGGGAGCTTTAACTTATATTTTAAGAGAAGGTTCTCTGGTCTCTGCAGAGCCTCAAGCAATCAGAACAATGAACTTTACTTATTTCCTGAAATCAGACTTTAGGTTATGAAGGTTAAAACATATTTTTTTTTATACAGTAATTAGTTTTTACATTAGAGACGATACGCTACTTGATAGAGAACATGTAGGCATTCTCAAAAGGTACTAAGAAATGTTGTCATAAGAAAAGTATCACTTCTAGAAAAAGATAACTGTGAGAAGCTCAAGAACTTTGTTAGAGATGCTAATCCACTAGAGATACCATTAAAATGTATAAGGATGCGCAGGAGGCTAAAAGAAGGTCCGACTATATCGCGTGCCGCATCAGTACGCCTCTCGTGGCCAAAGCATCCTGCAAGCTGTTGCTACTTGACGGGAGCTGTGTCCATGACTTCGCTGTCCTCGGGTAACGTGATCCCTGAGGAAACAAGAGCAGTCCATGCATTAGTCACTTGCTGAAGTAAGCCTGAGCACGATTACACGTATACGTGTCAGAAAGCTGAAATGTGCACGAGTAGAAATGCCCTGTTATTTAACATGTGATAAGCCTTTTCCAGCAGGCCTTGTTTGCATAATGGCACACTCATTCAGACTTCTATTGCTCAATTCACGCCACCTACAGTAGGTTCTGTGACAACCTGTTACACCTGTATATCTGCCTATCAAATCTAACCATGCATGTGCGTGTTGTAGGTGCAGAGTGTGCTCGGAGAGCACAGAGAGACTGTTCCCTCACTCGGACAGCTGCAGCTCTCTGTACAGCAGGCAGCTCAGACAGGACAGCATCGAGTCCGAGGGTAAGACACGTCACCGTGTACACTCGCAAGCAGAGCAAGCCGAAGAACTCAACCAAGGTCACGTAATAAACAGCTTAGGGCAACGTTCCACTAGAAATTTAAAAACGAGGCCGAGTCCAGGAGTCGGCAACCTTGAAGAGCATTTTGGACCCGTTTCCCACAGAAAGGGAAACACCGGGAGCCACAACACCCTTTTGATATCTAAAATGAAGATGACACTGTGTATATCATTTATTCCTTTATGCTATGAATAAAAAAAATCAACAATCTACTACAGAGAAAACTGCAAAAAAAAATTCGGCAGGCAGCAAAAACATTTTCAACTCCGAAAAAAAGACCCGGTGTTGAAGCTTACTTTCAAACAAAATACTCTGTCTTTGAGTCCTCCTTGTGTTTATAAAATAAATAAAAAAAGCCGAACTTAAATTATCCACCTGCAGCAAACCAAAAATGGCGTCTGCTTTTGAGTGTCGTCATCATTTTATTGCATGTACTGGACCGTGCAGTCAGCTGTCAATCTGAATAAAAACCGAGGGTCAAAAGCGCAATAAATCACGTGCCAGCAGGTGTCGCACATCAGCGGTTGTGACGCATATTTTGAGTAGCAAAAAAATTAAACATTTCATTTTAATGTTAAAGATCACCATAATTTTCAAGTTTAGAATTAGGTTAAATTAAAATACGTTTAAATGAAATACTCGTTATTTATTTTCCAAAGCCACAGGGAGCCTCAGCAGAGGAATAAAAGAGCCACGTGCGGCTCCAGAGCCACGGGTTGCCGATAGCTAATGTATGGAAAACCAGAACTAAACAGCTAGCTTAGGGGAAAGAAAAGAGTGATTATTTGTGCTGAATACACAATAAATGTTTGTGGAGTGACGGAGGCTTCCTATGAGTCTTGGCTGAACTTTGGAATGCAATTTTGCATATACATGAGCTGGGCAATGAAACTGAAACACCGGGCAATTTAGTGTTGGAGGTTTCATGGCTAAATTTGAGCAGCCTGGTGGCCAATCTTCACTGATTGCACATTCCACCAGTAAGAGCCGAGTGTGAAGGTTTAATTATCAGTAATAGCACAGTATATATTGCAAATATTGCAGTGCACACAACATTACGGGTGACATCGGAGTTCAAAAGAGGACAAATTGTTGGTGCGCGTCTCGCTGGCGCATCTGTGACCAGGACAGCAAGTCTTTATTATGTATCAAGAGCCACGGTATCCAGGGTAAACGTCAGCATACCACCAAGAAGAACAAACCACATCCAACAGGAGTGACTGTGGACAAAAGAGACTGTGGACATAAAACCACAGCTGCCTGACTCACTGCAGAATTAAAAGTCCACCTCATCTCTCCTGTTTCCACCAAAACTGTTCATCTGGAGCTCCACAGGGTCAACGTACAGTACATGGCCGGGCTGCAAATTATGCCAATTCCAATCAGTATTTAACGGTGCCAGCAGTGAAAATCCTCGGCTATGGACAATGTGAAACATGTACTGTTCTCTGATGAGTCCACCTTCACTGTCTTTCCCACATCTGAGAGAGTTACAGTGTGGAGAAGCCCCAAAGAAGCATCCCATCCAGACTGTTGCCTGCCCAGAGTGAAGCATGGTGATGGATCACTGATGGTTTAGGGATGTAATATCACAGCATTCCCTACTGTAGGCCCAATACTTGTGCTAGATGGGCGCGTCACTGCCAAGGACTACCGAACCATTCTGGAGGACCATGTGCACCCAAAGGCTCAAACATTGTATCCTGAAGGCGGTGCCGTGTATCAGGATGATAATGCATCAATCCACACAGCAAGACTGGTGACGGAGTGGTTTGATGAACATGAAAGTGGAGTTGAACATCTCCCATGGCCTGCACAGTCACTAGATCTAAATATTATTGAGACACTTTGGGGTGTTTTGGAGGAGTGAGTCAGGAAGCGTTTTCCTCCACCAGCATCTCGTAGTGACCTGACCACTATTCTGCAAGAGGAATCCGTCTGGCCAGCGTGCAGGACTTGTATCTGTCATTCCCAAGACGAATTCATGCTGTATTGGCTGCAAAAGGAGGCCCAACACCATACTAATGAATTACTGTGGTCTAAAACCAGGCGTTTCAGTTTCATTGTCCAACCCCGGTGTATATAAAATGTACATGGGTGACACTTGTATAATGTAGGTAAGCAGGACAATTCATAACAACCAGCGCCTTTATGCACCTCAGTTTTGATTTAAGACAGACTTGAAAAAACAAAAGTTTTCCTGTAACCCTCTGCACTTGCTAGTTTTTCTCTGTACAAAGCGGTGACAGTTGAATGTTTTGGGCCACGACAAGCAGCCAGAACCTCTTCAGATCACATTGGAGCACAATATACCTACAGTACACGACTAGCGTTAAAACCAATCATTGATGGGAAGAGAGTCTTTAGAAATAGTTAAAAGGTTAACATTAAAAAATGAGCTGATGCGTTAATAAGCTTTAATGTAATCAGTGATATTATTATTTCAGGTTGAAGCCCCTGTCCTTCTGTAGAACTCTCTGTCTAACTTATTAATGCAAAGAAATAAAATGTTGTAAGGTTGAGTATCTTGCGCGTTGTTTAGGCCAAGTTGTACTTCTTAGCCAAATACACGCCCTGTTCGGTAGTCGGAGAGCAAATCACAGATGAGAAATTGAAAAAGTAGATTGGATAAAGATTACGTTTTTTTTTTTCTTAAAACAACTCCAGCGCATTAAAATTCTTGAGCGCTGTTATTTCAGCTATGAAAATCTATTGCTGCAGGAGTTTGTTTACATTGAGCAAGCAATTATTAGACGCTTATTATAAAGTAGATTATTTATTAAATCCGCAGCCCCTGCTGCTATAATAACGTTTTTATTTCACTTATGGTGCATGTTAAACTTAAGGCAGATATGTAGGTACTGCAAAAGTTTCAATAAATTCTGTCCAGCCAGTCTAGAGATCTGGTGACTGCATGTTCATAGCATGTAATTTTCACTCTTCTGTAATTTACAGTATAATCACCCTGTGCCCTTGGGACATATGGATAGAAAAATTCCATAGGATGAAGGTGATCAGTCAGAAGAGCTAGTTATAAGATGAGTTTATAAGATGGCATTAAGATGCGTAGCACTCATTATTTTAGATGCGCTGTTCCAAGATTTTAAGATTCAGTTGTGTTTTCTCATTGTTCGCCCCCAGATGAGTGGTTGAGTGTTGAGGGCAGATTCAGGTGCGTCTCCCTCACCTGCATGTCCAGCTCGTGTCCACGGAGCCCCAAAGGTCTCTCACCTTCAGCACACCTGGCCGACGGGACGGGTGACCTCATCCTGGTGAGGAACGCCAACCCCCTGGGCTTCCTCACGTACCTGCACAGACACACCACCACACAGGATCAGGTGAGGACGAATGTGTTGTGTGTTTCCCATCTATAGTTTGGAACCTCAAATGAATAGTGCTGATCATTTCTGACAAGCATTTTCAGGCTTCAACGCACTGATCCTTTCTGTTCATTTTTTCTTTCCTTGCTTATTAAGCCAAGAGGCTTATTTTTCATAAACTAAAACATATTGTACAACAGTTAAGATAGAAGACAGAAAAGTGTGGAACCATACTGTACATGGTCAGACCAAAGGGGATATAAGCAACAAATAATTATCCGTTTAATGCATAAATTTAAAAAGTAGGATTTTCAGGCTGTGCTCAGGTTAATTAAAGAAAAGCAACTCTATACATTTCTGTTTAAACCCATTTATGATGCATTAAAAGCGAAAACTTTTGGATTGAACATAAATCAGAAAAAAAATGTGTCTGTAGTAACCGATTCACAATGCTCTGTGGGTTTCAGTTTGACCTGCCCTTTGTCGAGGTGCACCGGGTCAAGGCAGCACGCTTTTCCTTTATTCCCAGTGAGGAGGAGGAGGACAAACCAAAAGAAAGGCGAAAAATCACAGCAGGGGTAATGGGGGATCCTGGGAATGTGTGTGAAGGAGACCTCGAGTCTGGCAGGCTAGGCTCCCAGCAATGCCTTGCAGGAAAGCAGAAGGAACAAGCGATAAAGGATGAAGGAAGGAAGAAGAGAAATTATCTGTGTGGGCTGTGCTCCAGTAAGCGGTCTGCTGCGTCTGTGTGGAACTGTGATGGAGAGATTCTACCGTATAATGAAATCTTGTGCAGGTAAGCGTTCACACTTTATTAATATACACGATGAGGGTAGCTTAAAAATATCTATTAAGAAAAAATATTCAGTTTGTTAAAACATTCAAATATCATCCTTGTAACATACTAGACTGTCTAGTTTTTGTTTTAGACACTTTAATGTTTTGGGCCGCCACAAGCAACCAGAATTTTTTTTAGATCACATTTGAAGCACAATATACAAGAGATTCCCTCACGTTGGTGTTTTGATGATGGTGGAGAAAAAGGCTGGCTAACATATTACCCAAGAATCTCCTAGGCAGAGATCTGGTGACTGCATGGACATAGCTTTTAATTCACACTTGTCATGTAATTTAGATTGAGGCTGTATCGTGTGGGGAGACTGCGCTAATGTGGATAGAAATGTTCCATCATAGGATGAAGGTGATCAGTCAGAAGAGCTACATGTATTTATCCAAAAAGTTTTTTTTTTTAAATAATTCAACTAAATTGAAATGACAGTTTCTTAAAACATTAAACTATTATGTCCCGTCGAGCTTAAGTTTCCTAAAACTATGCATATTTAATGTAGAAAGAAGCAGCTGGTCCAGCTTTCATTAGTTAATACTACATTGTCATACAAGATATTTTGGATTTAGAATGTTACAGTTTTAAATGCAGTGTATTAACGTGCTCCATTTTATAACCTGGATGTTAATATATCCATGACCCAATGTTGACTCATGAGCTCCTTTTGTGGTCCCAGGCTCAAGTTTAAAAACATTGGTATTACACAGTTTTAAAGTCAAACGTTTACAGATGAATATATTTAAACTTCACAATGTTAACATTTAATCCTATAAAACATTTCTTGTCTTTGGTTAGTTAGGATCACTACTTTTTGTTTTAGGAATGTGAAATGTCAAATAAATCTCTCTATATTATTCTGACCTTATATACCTCAGTCAGAAGTATACATCTTTTTCTTCTTTCTTTCTTTTTTTTAATTCCCAGAGTACATGGTCAGCTGGTGCGCTTGTTTGCCCGGGGCATCGAGGAGGACGTGGTCTCCCGGAAATACAGTGAGGGAAACAGAAATTGCAAACGATGCTTTTTACACAACTAAATGTACCCAACCATAGAAACTCTATAAATAAAACATCTTATTTAAATTATAAACTACAGCAGAATATTGCAATAAAGAATTTTTCACAAACATTTGATGGTCCAACATTTTTTCTTTTTTATTAAGAAATGTTTTACAGTTAACATAAAACATTTGGATGTTAACTTAAGTGCCTTTTTCTTTTTTAAAGAATAAATTTAAGACTGAAGTTATAAGTATAGGCAGACATACAAGTCAGTTGACTGCAGCACATTCCAGCTTGTTAACACTGTTTATATCCACTTAACACATTCCAGTTTATACCAAACCACTGGTTTATCCTCCACGCTGAGTGACAACATGCCCCCAGGCTAAGCCACGTACCTGAGAGTGAGAGTCATAACCAGCCGGGTCAGTAATCACACGTCACAAAGACTCAAACTTACTTTAAGACTCGAGAACTGATTGGAATGTGTCCAGACCAGAACGGGCCAGGCTTAAAACGGTTTACACAGAGCTGAATCTGATTGATGTACTGCAATGTCATCATATGCTGACTCGGTGTGTGTGTGTGTGTGGGGCAGTCTGTTGAGCTGAGTCACACACCCACATGTCTGAAACTAGCACACCTGAATCACCCTGTACTGACTTTAATGTTTATCAAAAATAGATAAAGCGCTCAAAAGCTTTGAAAAAGTCATTCTAACAAAAAAACTAAATGTAACACTGAAAAGTTATCTATAATACTGAACTTAGTGCTTTTCATCTCCTCAACCACCACATGTAGCAATGTGCTTGTACTGTATAATGCTGTTCCCCTCACTCAATGTGGTGAAAAATAAGGAAGGTAAAGTTTACAGCAAAGAAAAATGACCTAAAATGTACTGCATTTTGATTTGATCAGAGATGAAAAGAAGGATAAGAGCTTGCAAATTACATTCAAAATTTCACACAGGAAAAAAAAAATGATCAAGAGAAGCATAATGGTCAAATGAAGAGGTAAAGGAGTGTAATACTTTTGCCATCATGATTTGGGTGAAACAAGGTAGCTGTAAACATTCCCAGTTGTATAAAAAAAACATTCTCTGAGGGAAAGAGATTCGTTTTAAGAAAGCAAATCTCAAGTAATGAGATTGGTTAACAGGCTCATGTCCTCAATTTGGATTTGGTGATTTATGTCTGAGCAATCATCGCTCAGAGATTGGAGTGTTGCACAGGATGAGGGTTGACCCACTTGTACTTTCCTCCATAGTGGAATCCCACCCTCTTCATCAGCTCATCCGCCTCTTTAGGTCCACGGCTAGGGATGAAACGGAGGATAGCGTTACAGGTATTCAGCTAAGAACTGTCTCGTCATGACTGAAGAAGTGTCCTACCTTCCGTATGTGTAAGGGACCGGTTGCGTCTTTTCTGCTTCGATCTGGTGGAGGAGAGGGGTGAGGATTCTCCAGGCTTCCCTGAGCTCATCACTGAACACACAGACATCAAAATGTAATTTAGAATCAAATCCACCTGCTACTGTTTTACAGCTGGCGCGGTATAGAAGTATTGGAATCGAGACTCACCTGCGTACAAAGTGCATCTGACTTCCGCTGAACACATCCAGGATGAGACGCTCGTATGCATCAGGAAGCTTCACGTCCTGAATAAGGAGACAGTGTGCGTACAGGTTTACTCAGAGTATATACGATTACGTAATCTGGTGATCGTTACCCCTACGTTACAGTTCCACTGTGAGAGACATGAAAGAATTATTATTTTTTGCCTTGTATCTGCTACGGTAGGTCAGGTCCAGCTCCGTCTCCTCAGGGTTAAAGTACACGCCGGGTTTTTTGCTCATCATTTTGGCATAAATAGCCTCGTCAGGCTGCACGCGCACCACCAGCTCGTTCCTCTGGCACTGTGAATTAAAGATGTCGCCGGGCACATCGGTGAACTGCAGCCTCACCTCAGCCTTGCGCTCGTTCAAGGCTTTTCCGCACCGCAGGATGAAAGGAACACCTGTCACAAAGAAGCAAATGAACACAAAATGGGATAATCGCAGTGGATTGTTTCCTTGCTGTCCAATGAGAAACAGAACTTGAGTTAGAACCTTCCCAGCGCTCGTTATGGACGTAGAGCACCGCGGTGGCGAAAGTGGCCGTGTGCGAGCCTTTGGGAACGCTGGGGTCGTCCAGGTAACCCAGTTTAGCTTCCCCTTCCCCATCAGGGTTTCCCTCATACTGCCCCAGGACAACATCACGGAGAGTCACTGGTGCTATACACTTCAACACCTTTACCTGTGGGGCAGAATCAGGACACGATAGAATCTCAGCCACGGTCCTGCTTCCAGTCGCTCAGCGATTAGAAATATTTGAGTACAGGAATGGTTTTGGAAATCCGTTTTGGTGTTTAGTCTGACGGTTCTTGCGATACCTTCTCATCTCTCACATCGTCTGAATTGGTAGAGGCAGGCTTCTCCATGGCAACCAAGGTGAGCATCTGGAGAAGATGGTTTTGCATGACGTCACTGAGAAGAGGAAGATTGAAAAGGAAGTGAAAGAAATCCTACTTCCTACATAAAGGAGAAACTAAAGTAAAATGCAGATTTTTGGTCATTTCTCAATCCTCAAAACATTTTAAAAATCAACACAAGGCTTTCTTACCGGATAATACCAAAGTCGTTGAAGTATCCTCCTCTCCCATAAGTTCCAAAGGGCTCTTTAAACGTGAGAATGACGCAGGCGATGCTGTCTCTATTCCAGATAGGGCCGAAAATTCTATTGCCAAACCTGGGGAATAAAAAAATAAAAAACGTTCAATAATATTGTATTGTTTAAAAATTGTCGCTATACCATGTTTCCAAAACAAATATTAGAGAGGCATCAATTTAAACATGATTTTATATTTTATAAGAATATATTTATATATATTTATATTCTTATTATTTTATAAGAATATGGCAATGAGGGCACAAGTTGATAGAAAAACTATTCTCCACAAGATACTATCATCTATATATTTTTTCTTTTTTGCTTGTGTAAAGCTGCTTTGCGACAATGTCAATTGGTAAAAGCGTTATATAAATAAAATTGAATTGAACTGAATATATAAACAGGTCCCCCCCGCCCCAGATTTCCTTAAGAACTGGTTTAAACAAGTTCTTGGGGGAACCGTATTTTTATTTCAACACACTTGGAAGATTCCTAGACATGTGCCAGATGTCCATCTAAGATGTGGAATAGCATTTTTACTTGGTCATCACTTGGTGATCTTTTTCCATGGATTCCCAAAAGAAATGTGACAAGCGCAATAACAGTCAAATCAGAAGACATGTAAAGCCAAGGAACTGTTACTGGAAGGAGAAATAAAAATGGTCAGTCTGGGTTTCCAAACCGGATGTAGTTCAAGATACGAGGGGCATTCAACAGGGGCTTTGAATTGTAAGGAATAACATGAGAGTCCTGAGAATAAAAACTTAATTCTCTATATAATCCTCTGCTACACTAATGCCATTTTCTCAAAGTTTCTTTGATAAGCTTCAGCTCATCTGTATTGTTGTGTCGGGTATTTCTCATCTTCCTCTTGACAATACCTCACAGGTCTCCATGGTGTTCAGAGAATCACAGTCAAGTTTATTAGCGTACTGGAGCCAGGATCATATTGCCTGGCTTCCCAATGGAAAGAGGTCTGTAAAAAAGGTTTTCATTAATGATAGTGTGTACAGTTCCCAAAAACAGATGCGTCTCTCCTGCAAGTTATTTGTCAATTTCAAAGGGTCAGACGTTCCACCAGCTGAATGTTCAGAGGAACGACCGCAGTGGGCTTCATGCTATCTCAGCCAGGATCGTTATTCATGGACCTCAAATGTTCCACTGCAGCCCAAAGTCTCATCACCATACTGTGCTTGAAGTCTTCTGTAAATATCAATTGTTTTTACAATTACATTTGTTTGACTTGAAAGCCCCTTTTGAAAGCCCATTTTTACAGTAGCTTAAAGAGCCACTTAAATCCTCAGAAAAGCCTTGATGACGTGTCTGTTCTTTTAGTAAAGTTCAAATGAGGATAATTCCGAATAATTCACATGATTAAATATAAACTACATTCAGAAACTTGTCCGCGTCACCTGAGTACCATGAGGTTCTGCACCATCTCCTTGCCCAGATAGTGGTCTATGCGGTAGATCTGATCCTCACTGAAGAGGGAAGAGAGGTGTGCTGATAATTCCTCTGAGCTCCGCAGATCCCGACCAAACGGTTTCTCCACAATCAGCCTGCTCCATCCTCTAGAAAGGGCGAGAGAGAGATAGAGACACACACAGAGATATTCAGAGCCAGAGATACAGTACAGGGAGAAAATAAAGAGAACAAAATACTACTTTTAAAAACAAAAAAGGGCAAAACTGTTGTAGAAACTATTTTCAAAAGCCTTGTTCGCTAAGAAAAGTCTAAATCATTAAATCGGTGTACCAGGGAAATTAATATAATGTACAAACTGCACATGAGAGAGCCCAACTCTGACAACCAAGTTCACTGCAATGCTGAAAAACTCTACCATCCAAGCCTCACGGGTTTCTGTCCGCCCCAGGACTGGCAAGTTGGCTCTGCCCTTAACCCTATCCAGCGTCCTAACTGGGATATGCAGGGGAAAAAACTAAACAAAAAAACTTTTCACTATGCTGTAAGGTACATGTGACAAATTATTGAATCTTAATCTTAAGTTTCTGCTCCATGCTGATGATTATTTCTGTGCTCTCCCAAACCAGAGGGTCTACATGAGAAACATTCTATCCTAGAAGAGGACTGCAGTAAATACAACTACAAATATAAACAAATACAGTGGAACCTCGGATTACGAGCGTAATTCGTTCCGGAAGCGGGCTCGAATTCCAAAAATTCAAATATAATTTTCCCATAAGAAATAATGAAAACTCAAATTATTCATTCTACAGCCCAAAACAATAAATACATAAAAATAAGTAATACAATATATAAAGTAAAAATATAAYAAATTAACCTGCACTTAACATTTAAAAAAAGTAAAAATAAATCCAGACAGATAAGTGTTTCCGTTTGTGCGTGCAGGCGCCATGTATTTGTGTGTGTGTGTGTGTGTGTGTGCGCGCGCATGTGTGGAATTAGCCCCTCGCCTTGTCTTAAACAGTAAAACACCTCCTCCCTCCCACACCTCGCTTTTTAAGTTTCACAACTAACATACACAATGCAAACACTGTTTTAACGGGAAAAAAAAGAAATCTCTCTAATGATACTCTTGTGAGCGCATACTAACGGAATCACTGCTGTAAAGTAAAAAAATTTAAAAAATAACAAATGAACCAGAACCTTACCTTTGAAAAGAATCGCGACACAGCTGAGTTTTCTGTGTAAATAAAGTGTGTGTGTCAGTGTCAAACGTAGTGTGTGTGTGGGGCACAGTGTCAAATAACGCATGCGCGCACACAGAAGAGAGAGGGACATGTCGATTATACCAGTAAGAGACGAGCACTAAGACGCAGCAGGGGAGACGATTACCCATAATTCCGCAGCGTAAGAGAGAGAAAAATCATTGGCTCAGTTGTGATCACTTGTCGCTTGGTGTCAAAATAAGAGTCGCATGTGTGATACATGATACTCAGCACTCGAAAAGTAATACTTGCTCGGTTTCCGATTAAAAATTTATTTAAAATCTTTGCTCGGTTTCCGATTAAAAATTTATTAAAAATCTTTGCTTGGTTTGCGGAACACTCGTAAACCACGTTACTCGCAATCAGAGGTTCCACTGTGCATTGCTCCAAAATAGGACGAATGCCTGTACAGCATAAAGTACATCTTTTTTTTTTAATTAACCAAAACCCCAAGAATTTGGTACATGTTTTGTGTGGATGTACATCTGTATTTGACCTTGTATTCATTTCAGAAAGCATCAAATAAATATAACCATGTACAGGATAGGAATTTGGTGCACAATCACGCATACAGTGCTATCTATGTACTAAAATCCAAATTCAACAAAACGGGAGTTCAGGGTGTTCTGCCTCAATTTTCACGATAAAATACAAAGCTACTTAAGACCACTCCATCCTCAAGTCCCTAAAGTACATAGCAGTCCTTACTAACCACGAACTTAAATTATCCACCTGCAGCAAGCCAAAAATGCTCTCTGCTTTTGTGTGTCGTCATTATTTTATCGTGTGTACTGGAGAGTGCAGTCAGCTGTCAATCTGAATAAAAACTGGGGGTCGAAAAATCTGCGCATATTTTCAGCAACAAAAAAATATATACATTTTTATTTTAATGTTACACAATCATCATAATATTTAAATTTAAAATTTGATTTTAAAAAGTAATAATAAAATTAATTAAATTTTTAAGAGTTTTAAGAGTTTAAGAGTTAAGAAATTAAGAGAGAGAGAGAGAGAGAGAGAGAGAGAGAGAGAGAGAGGAAGACAGCGGGAACGACAGTGTTCATCAAAACAAGACGACTGTTCATTTTAGCATCCTCTTAATTACAGGATATCATCATGTTACTGGACAGGGTGCAGCTGCAGGGGAAAGTGAAATATGCATGATATGCTGCGAGTCACTGACTTGTTGCTCGTGCAGTGCTGGTGAATGTTGGTGGTGACGCTGTGGTAGACGCTGGGTGGCAGGGCCAAGTAGAAGATGTAGTTGGCACCTGAACCATGGCACAGAGAGTTCAGGTGGGACTGCAGCTGTGAGAAAGCCTCTCCTTCTGTGTAGCGACCGGCCAGGTAAGAGTTCCTCTGGAAAAATGCTGAAAGGCGCTCGTTATCTGTGTCTTGGACCTGGTACACAAAATGATGAAACCATTTTAGTGTTATATTTGTTATTTTCGTAGAGATCTGTAAGGCAAATCTGCCTCATAATCTTAAACTAATGATGATCTAAATACAAAACAAGAACACCATACACAGATCAGCCATAATATTATGACCACAGCCTTTACTCCCAACATGCAACAATGAGCTTTTCACCGGTTTTCCTTCCTTGGAAAACTTTTGGTAAATCCTGGGAAATTACAATATCTTGTTACAGTGGCACATGGAAATGGGTGAACGTGAACACATTAGGCTGCAACTGAACATTTTTTCCCTGAGGTTGATGGTTTAAATGCAGAAAAATGGGCAAGCTAAAAGATTTGAGCAAGTTTGACAAGGGACAAATTGTTAATGGTTAGATGACTGGGTACCAAAAGTGCTCTAGTGAAGGAAAAAAAAAAAATCGGTGAACCAGTCAGCGACAGGGGTCATGGGCGGCCAAGGCTCACTGATGCACATGGTAGGTGAACGCTGGCTTGTGTAGTCCGATCCAATAGAAGAGTTACTGTAGCTGAAACTGCTAAAAGGTTAATGCTGGTTCTTGCAGAAAGCAAGGAATTTATTTAAAATGTATAGAAGGAGTTTCCAGTGACAGTGTTCAGTTTTTAGCAACAGGAAAGGCTTCAGAGACTAATCAGGCTGTGCTTTGTGGTTTTTCAGTAACATGACTAAGTGTAAAAAGTGTTAAAGCACAACTTGTAGCATAATATAATAGCATAGCATAATGTAGCGTAATAGAAAAATAGTGAGCTATAGAGTTGCAACAGTAACACTGCTTCACACCTCAGTCCGCATCCCATTTTCCTATAGCATGCAGTGTTCTGCTTTAGTCATTACTACTTTAGTTATAAAACTCTGAATCCCATTAATAATGATAAGAGCAACCCCACATTTGACCTTCACCTTCATGTACGGTAAAGACGCAGAGCGGATGTCATCCATAGTCAAGTGGGAGCGAGCAAACCCAACAAAGTAGGTCTCCTCTGGTAGGAGTCCATCCTTAAAGAGCCACCTTAAAAAAAAATTTAAATAAATAAAAGATCAGTTGAAAAACTGCATGAACACACACACACACACACACAAACATGTGTCCGGACACTCACCAAAGTGTTGGGTAAATCTTCTTCTTAGCCAGATCTCCCTTTCAAAGAAAGAGAGAGAGAGAGAGAGAGAGAGAGAGAGAGAGAGAGAGAGAGAGAGAGAATAAAAAGAGAGAGAGAGAGAGAATAAAAAGCTAATTTAAAAAGCGAAGTAGTTTCACTTCCTTAAGCTTGTAAGTGCTACAACAGTGGAAAGTGTGACACTTTGCACTAATCAAATGTGAGTGACGGGCTATTGATCATTCTACCAAACTTAGTGACACAGTCAACATGCTGCGAGTCCACCATAAAGGAACTTCTGTCCTTCACAAAACCTGATTTACAACCATGGAAATGTAAATATATAGCTTCATATAGCTAAGTTCAGCACAGTAAATATGAATGGAGTTCAAGTCAAACAGACCACATTTATCAGAAACTACATTTATTTCTCTATGTAACCCCCTGCTACACCGTTGCACTTTTCTCAGGTTGCTTTGATGGCAGCCTTCACCTTGTCTCTATTGTTGGGTCAGATGTCTCTCATTGTTCTCCTGCCCACACTCCATAGATTATGCAGTTCAGGTCTGGTGAGTTGGCTGGCCAATCAAGCACGGTAACATCATGGTCAGCAAACCAGTACGTGGAAGTTTTGGCATTGTGGGCAGGTGCCAGGTCATGCTGGAAAAGGAAACCACCATCTTCAGCAGATGAAAGCATGATGTGTGATAATGATAAAATCTCCTGGTAGATGGCTGCGTTGAATTGATACAGTGGTCCAACACCAGCAGATGACACGGCACCCAAATCATCACTGACTGTGAAAGCTTCATAGTTGGATTCTGTGCCTCAATACTCTTCCTCCAGATTTACAAATTAAATGAAAAGGAATTTGGACCACTGGACAATCCTTCTGTTCCTTGTTTCCTTAGCCCAGGTAAGATGCTTCTGCTGTCGTCTCGGGTTCAGGAGAGGTTTAATTCTAAGAACACAACAGCTGAATCCCACTTCCTGAAGATGTCTATGTGTGGTGGCTCTTGATACACTGACTCCAGCCTCACTCCTCCCCTTGTGAAGCTCTCCCAAGTTCTTGAATCGGTTTTGCTTGATAATCTCCTTAAGACTATAGTCTTCCCTGTTGCTTGTACTACTTTTCCTTCCAGTCAACTTTCCATAAATATGCTCCGATATGACACTTTCTATGACTAAACCTCCTTTTGTAGGCGGTTGATGATTGTCTTCTGTCAAGGCAGAAATCTTCCCCATGTGTGTATTGTACTAGACTGGGAGACACAAGGTAATTAAACTGTATGAATAGTAATTTCCTCAAACAAAATAAAAATTCTAATATTTTGAGATACTGGATTTGTTATTTTTAAGAGCAGTAAGCTGTAATCATTAAAATAAAAAAAATAAAAAAATTCTTATTTATTTTTCTCCTTCCTGTTTCAATTCCTAGCTGAATCTGGTGTGTGATCGCTGCACTACTTTTATAATAGAGTCATGATTGATCGATCAGCCTCAGATATAAACAACTCTGTACAGAGTGCTGATTCCACGTAGAGCAACAGAAACCCATTTTATTATACTGTTACATTATCGAAATTAGTGACAGAATTAGTCTTAACCCCACTCATTACACATGATTACACCATCCTCAAATTAGTCGAAAAATCGCATGTTAGTTAGAATATTCCCATGCGCTCAATGTCAGGTTGAATTTTGAGACTTTGGAGGCATCGGATGTGGGAAAATGTCACCTTTTCTTTATAATCCTACAAGTGGTACACTGAATTATTCATGATTTTTCATCCCATCTGGTAGGAGTGAATTATTTTCTGTGAAATTTGTTTAGAAATAATAATTATTGCAATTGACCGAGACATGTGATGCTCAGTTAAGTATTAAACTCTTATATTTCAAGTTAGTTTGTATTGTTTAAATGCTGTGCTTGGTTTTTCAGTGAGAAATGGGCTCCATTTAATTAATCTTTACCTTATTTGAAGGTATAAAAATTGTAACAAAATTAGGGAAATATTTTATATCCAATTGGAATATTTATTTGAAAAAAACAACAACAACATAATACTTATAGAAGTGCAAGTTTAATCAAATTGAAACCTGGGTGTTATGATGATAATATATCGGGTGGTGATTTACGATTCCCATCTCTGATGTACACTGATCAGCCATAACATTATGACCACCCTCCTAATATTGAGTAGGTCCTCCCCCTTTTGCCACCAAAACAGCAATGACCCGTTTCTTCTGACACCTTTACTAGATACTATAACCAGAAATAACCTTTTAATCAATTTAATCTACACTATAGCTTCTATTGGATCTGACTACATGGGCCAGCCTTCGCTCCCCATGTGCATCAGTAAGCTCCATTGCCATGTCGCCGGTTCACCAGTTTTCCTTCATTGGATCACTTTCGGTATGTCCTGACCACTGCAGACCCACAAGAGCTGTAGCAATTTGGCCGTTCTCACAGAAGCTACATTTTCAATATCTCATTACAATGGCGGCTGTAAGTGAGTGGGAGATATTAGGCAGCGAGGAAACTTTTTTTCCCCCTGAAGTTGATGTGTTGGAAGCAACAACAAAAAATGGGTAAGAAAAAGGATTTGAGTGACGTTGACAAGCCAGATTGTGACGGCGAGAGGACCTGATCAGAGCAACTCCAAAACCGCAGCTCTTGTAGGATGTTCTCAGGCTGCAGTGGCCAAGGCTCACTGATGCACACTGGGATCGAAGTCTAAGGGCCTGCTTAGTCTGATCCAATAGAGTGTAGAGCAGACTGATGAGAAAGTTAATGCTGGTTGTGATAGTGCATGTGCACACTGTTATGGTGACAAAAAAGGGAACTACTCCATATTAGGCATGTGGTTAGTGCTAATGTGTTAGCAGGTGTATTAAAGTAGCTAATGGTATTTGTGATTTGGGGGCATGTTTTCTAATGCAGGTCATGCATTTTTGGATGTGTTTCTGTTAAAAGTCATCGACGTATCCAGGGATTCATTCCTGTGACTATGGCTTTGTGCACAATCCAGTTCTGACCCTAATCCGACACACCAGCCTCAAGATAATCACCGAGTTACCGGAGATAGTCGGAGCCGGTGTGTGGGATTAGAGCTGGAAGTGAACTATAGAGGTGGACAGATCTCCAGCGCCAGAGCTGTTCGTCACATTTATAAACTACTCACCGAGGCGCCCATGATGACGAAGACGTGAGAAATCTGTCGGAATTCCCGGTCACCATAGAGCTGCTTCCGGATCTCCCCCAGCACCGCGGACTGAGCGCGCGCTGCCGACGAGCTCATAGCTAACAAGCAGAACTAAACTAAACGGAAACACGCGGACAGTTTAAAGCAACCAAAACTGTGTATAGGAAAGCTTTTTTTTTTTTTAAGTATATCTCGGCTAATTTACTGGACAAACGGGCCGGTAGAATCCCTGCAGCGCCGGCGGATAAAACCCGAGGCCCGCCTGTGAGATTAGTAAGTGTTAGCACCGGGCTACAAACTGTGACCGATAATTACGCTTTATCCTTACGCTAAATTAGGTTAATAACCCCGTAAACAAGTAAAACTGGTCTGCATCCGCACGCGCGGCGCACGCGGAACATTCCGCGTGCAGTCAATACGAGCTTCCGGCCAATAGGATTTGTCGCGTGGTGACGAGCCAACCAATAGGATACTCCGTAGCGAGCAACGTGCGGTACGTCATTTCAAAAAGCATGCAGGCAAAACCAACACAAGAAAAATATAGCACTATATTTAATAAAATAATTGTCAGTGTTTATTAGTAGCAAGACAGTTTGTAAACATGCTTTTCAATTCATGAAAACAATCACATCAGAAATAGAACCAAATAAACACGAATAATATATATAAAAATCACACAAGGGCCCAAAAATGTATACACGTCAACAGTTCTCTGCATCTTCTTATAACTCTAATTGAATTCTCCAAACAATGTGTAGCATTACATTTCCTCCAAAGATGTCACTAATCCCACCTTCGTTGTTCATATGTCCATCAGAAAAGAGGAATACATTTTTCAAATTGAAGCATGTTTACATTTTTGGTGTCTCCCTGTTCAGCCATAACAGTAAGACCATCTGCATAATATCGAGGTCCACCCCCCCCCCCCATTTTTAAAACCCTGCCATCTTCTGTTGAAACCAGCATCAACCTTTTTGCCTGTGATGATTATCAACAGGGTCAGAACAACTGAAAAAAAAAAAAAAAATGCAGCTCTTGTAAGAAGTTCCCTTTCTGCAGTGGTCAGGACATACCAAAAGTAATCCAAGCAAGGAAAACCAGTGAACCAGTGACGGAGTCACAGACGGCCAAGGCTCACTGATGCACATGGAGAGCCAAGGCTGGCGCATGTAGTCCGATCCAATAGAACTGATACGTAGCCTAAATGGCTAGGTATCAATTTATAAGGCATCAGAACACACAGTGCATCACTGTTTTGGTTGTAGAAGGGGAGGACTTACTCAGTATTAGGAGGATGGTCATAATGTACTGTACTGTATATATATTTGGTATTCAGATCACTGACCCGGAATTAAAGCATAACTAGTACATCTGCTCATTGATTTAGTTCATTATAAAACATCCAAAGTAACCCTGCTGTGACTTCTGACCCAAGACACTCCCTTTGCTATTCATACAGGTTATTAAATGGAACAATGCAGGTATGAAGAAATAGTAGTACAACCTGCTTGGTGACAAATCCTTGGCATTTATTACAACTACATGTGCATTTCTATAAATATCCCCCAACCTGAGAAAATCATGCGGCCACACAATCATGGAGAGGAATGAAAAGTTCCAAGAAATGTTTAACACCAAGCACAAAAAAAGGCGGCCCCAGAGCCGCCTCACAACCATGACTGTCGACTTCATGATGCACATCAAGTTGCACTCTTACTTAGTCTAACTGAACATTCTAATAAAAGTTGGATGATTTCTGACTTGACTTAAAAAAAAAAAAATAGCTTAATAAAATCACCCCCTGAAATTTGGCTTGCAGCAGGACAACGGAATGATTTTATGGACAACAATACATACCATGTCTTATTGGCAAAATAAGACGGTCTTCAAATAAAATCTTGAAAAATTTATTACACGCTTTTTAAACCATAAATAAAATTTTTAAAAACAGCAGTGTGAAGGCGGAAACTCAAACATTGAAAGCACATGTTTGGTGAGCTTATGTAAACAATACTGCTGTCAGGATCTTCAGTCCCACAGGCCTTCAGTTTCAGGGACAGTTCCTCCAAGTGCATTCCTGAGTTTCATAATGTTCAAAGTTTTTGTTGTTGTTGGTCCATTTGCATGAATATAAAATGATTAATACACCATCAATTCACATAGACGGGCCAGGAGCGAGCTCTGGTTGTACTTCAAAACCCATAAAGTTATTTCTGTCCATCTGGCTGGCTTCTCAAACTCGTTCAAATAGAGATCGAGATCAGCTGAACATCCAGCGTTGATGCAGGTTTCTGGAGTCACAGGGGCTCATGACTACCTTGTTGTTCTTTAGGTGTAGGCACTTATCTGAGGAAGGATTTTTAAATAACTGGTCCTACAAACAGCAACAGAAAGAAGTTTAAATAGTGTAACATGAATTAATTCATGTTAAACAGGCAAGAAATGTTTGATTAATCTAAAAGTTAGAAAGGCTTTAAAAACTGACTTTCCCCTTTAACAATTATTGTTCTTTATTACTTTAACTTTTTTAGCACAAAAAAAAATACAAAAATAATGAATTACCTCAGTTAAGATCCACTCTTGCTGAGGGTCAATGTTGGTACCGAGACCCTTCAGTTGGCACAGCTCTATCTTTACTTGTTGTGGGTAGGTGGTGGCATGCAGGCACAGCTGTTTGCCCAAGTTATGTCTCAGCTCCTTATGAGATGTGTACTCAAAGTACTGAAAAAAAAAAAAAAAACATTCCCAAGTCATTGAAAGAATAAACCTACAACCCCATTTTGTTCCATTCACAAAAACACTAAAGATGTTGGTCATACCTGGTTTCCTCCCATGTTATGGCACACGTACATAATCATTGGCTTTCCCCCGTTATTTTGCTCCCCAACATCCAGACATTTCTGAGACCCCAAGTTTTTGATCTACATAGCAGATCAAAGAACACAAAGTCAACACACACACACAAAATCTGTACAAGTTTCTTGGTAGGTTGAAATGAAGACTTACTGCTCCAAATCGAACAGGATTAAGATCAGGAACAAAAGCTTCTGGGTAGATGTGGTTTAAAAACCAGGTAAAGTTCTTGCAGCGTAAACGTTCCCGGAGTTGTAGTCTCTGTGTGATATCACCGTAGTTCATCTGCAGAAGCCACAATATAACTGTATTGGTTAAATCGGAAAGATCAGCATCATTTTAGTTATCCATTAGTAGGAATGGAGGGACAGAAATGAGAGAATTTCAGTCTTGTTATTGCTTGCAACTTGGTCTCAGCTCGAACATCTATTTGGGATGTGTGGGTTGTGTAATTCAGTGTTAATGACTTTGTTCCATCTGAAGGCCATGAATAGAGAGACATTATAACAAACAAAAGTTTCAAATATGATGTGGTCCCTCCTCTACAGCAAACATGAAAAACACCAGATTTTTATTAACCTACAATACCAAAATATTAGCTTGTTCTACACGAATATTATTATTAGCTAGTTCTACACGAATACCTGCTAATAAATACAAGCAATCTGGGAATGATTGTTTCACACAGGTTAGATTTCAGTCTTGTCTTATAATTTACAGACTCCGCAAAGAAACAAAATATCTCCAGCCCCACCCTGTACACTAAAACGGTCTACCCTAGGCCCCAAATTGCAGGAGTACTCTTGCAAGCATGGAATAAAAAGTAAGATATATGGATCAACGATATATGTGGTCAATATATGGGTTCAACGGGACTGCTTAGAGAGTCCAATGCCCAGCTTATGTAATCCGGACTATGTAAAAGGAACTAAGGAATACATAAATCCTCTCTTACAGTTACCCACACTGCTAACAAAAGAATCATTAGCATACAGTGATATTGCATCTCACCACAAAAACCCTGCCTGCGTCAGTAAACAAAATGGCATTTTCATCCCAGATGACCACAAAGCAACAGTAAGGAAATAAAAAGGTAAAAGTTCTGTGTTAATACCAAGCAGCTTATCCACATTTTTTTATTATTAAACAAAGAGATTACAGTTCTGCCTTCTTTTCTTCTGACACACAAATCTGAGGCATTTAAATTGACAAGTCAAAGTGTTCAGCCAAACAAAGGTAGAACAAGGCAAACATAACCTAGCAAATCTGGTCTTTCATATGATTCCAATGGATTAACTTTTATGCCGAGTTATTTGTCTTTGGTGTGACTGCTGCGTCATTGTAAAAACTGCAAGTGAATGGTAAATGCTCTTGTGTAAGCGTAGTCAAAAAGTGCAGTACACACGCCCCTGTATAAAAAGCTAAACCATGACTGATTCAATTAAAATGTGGTATGACGCTAAAAATACAGTAGTTGTAATCATTCTAGAAGTGTCATGGAACAAATTGAGATCATGCCACAAGTTAGTCATCTTGAAACTACTAGTTCTTTTCTAAATCTCTTATTTTCTAATTCATGGCAAATTTATGGATTAATGTATTCTGTATTAATCAGATAGTGATTTACCTCTCTGGCCATCTTGGCTGCGTTCGGGTTGCGGCGGTAAAAGATTTGCTTATAGTCATCCATCCACACCTCGGCCAAGCGGACCTGGTTGCGCACAATGACTTCCGTTCCTTTGGGGAAAGTGTGCGGACTCTTTGTGCGGAAGACGTGACCGACCACGGAGCATGGGATGATCTCCAGCTGCCCGCCACACTGCCATACCTGTGCATTTATTTCCAATTAGCACCAATAAATAAAAGTAGGAGAAACGTAATGAGGCAACATTTCTGAGAGGTTTAAACAAACCCTGAAGGACATCTCCACGTTCTCGCCACCCCAGATCTCCATTTGGTCATCATAGGTCCCGATTTCCTCAAAGTAGGCTTTGGAAATGGAGAACAAACCACCGGCAAAAGCTGGTGTCCTGAAGGGAAGAGAGAGAGAGAAATGTTAATGGGGCTAAAAACCAAACTCTAACAAATGAAAGCGGAGGGGACAGGGGGAACGTTAATCCATCCATCTTCAACTTTACTATTGTACGGAACTTCCATAGCAGACAGTATGATCGTCAATCAACCCCTACTATATCTCTCTGATATCACCCGGATGAGGATGCGTTTCCTGTTGAGTCATCCTAGGGAGTTTCTCCTTGCCACCGTCTTGATGAGCAAGCCAAGGGAGGACAAAATGATAATTATAAGTTACCCATCGTTCAGATCATTTTCCATTTATTTATTTTTTGTTCTGTAAAGCTGCTTTGTGATTATGGCTATTGTTAAGCTCTCTCAGTATATAAAATTTAATTTCACAATATGCACACAATGTGATGAGAACTCACATAACTGAGACTAAACCACATGTTAGTGAGACATACTGTACTGTACCAAAAGGATTCTTCGATTTGCTAGGGAGCATAACGATCGGAGCGATGGAAAAAGGTCATGTGATCTAACGAGTTCCGATTAACACTATACCAGAGCGGTGGGCGCATCAGGTTAAGAAGGGAAGCGCATGAAGTGATGCACCCATCATGTACATGTATAGTGTCCATTGTACAAACCTCTGGAGGCAGTGTTATGATCTTGGGTTGTTTTAGTTGCGCAGGTCTAGACTTAGCAACATTATATGGCAATAAAATGAATTCAGCTGACGACCTGAATGACCAAATTATCACATCTATGGAGTTTACCTTCCCTTATGGTATGGGTATCATCCAGGATTCATATAGTGAAAGAGTGCTTCTGGGAGAATGAGGAATCATTTTCACACATGAACTGGCCCCCCACATTGCTGTAATTAAAGCGGACTGAATGAAATCCTAGTTTAAGGTCATTGAATGAAATCTTAGTGTGTGACTTATTTTTTGTCTACTCAAACCGCAACCATGGAGGTGTGAGACAACAGTGCTAACTACTATGCTGTGGGGAAAATGTCTGATTCAGGGAATTCCCCTAATTTTATTGTTTTTTTTTTTCTAAGAAAGATAAAGAGATTTTGTCATTGTAGCGATACAACAAAATTAGTTTGGTAGCTCTCAGAGACCAGCAGCAATAATAAGCCTAAGAATAAGCTAAAGAATAAACACAAAGTAATCGCACTAAATTGTACAAGTGCAAATTAAGTGCAAACATGATTGTCCGGAGGGCGGGTGGGTGTTTGTCTTGGGACTAAAGCTGTTCCTCAGTCTGTTAGTGTGCATCCTAATTGTCCTGTATCTTTTGGCACAAACAGTCCGTGTCCTGGATGGGTCGGATCCTTGATGTTGTTGCTAGCTCTCTCGTATAGACGGCTAGTATAAAGTGTATCGAGGTTGGGGAGCTTGGTTCCCCAACCAACAACAGCAACAGCTCACCGAACAAATATTTCTCTCTCAATTTGGTCCACTGCCAACTCGTCTTTAATGATCTACCAACCCATAAACGGGTATTTGCTCCAAAACAAGTCTTTGAACTATCCATCACAACGAGATGAAACTGCTGACTAGTGTCTTCTGGATACATCAGATCACAAGCACCCACGACTTACACTATACTGTAGGCGAAAGTACAAGAACACCTGACTATTGCAAACATTTCTATTTCTTTAAAAAAAAATCACACCTTGTATTCACCTTGTATCACGCACTGTTCATGCCGTCACAGATTCACACAGTCGTCTTATTAATATATTTGTCAGGCTACGGGGATTCTCTTTGTCTCTTATAATCATGCTTGACATCATGCTGCACTTATTCATTTCATCAGTTAAAATTCCTAAATCCTGCCGATTATCCAAACAATTCTTAAGCAATTTCTTTTCCACATCCTAGTCGTAACCCATTTCCAGTATTTTAGATCTGCCAGTATCTACCAATCCCTGATTGCATGATTGATGCCTGTAAAAAGGAAAAGGTTTAAATTGTTTATGTCCACATGTCCTCCTATGATTATACACTGGACTGCTGAGCTACGGCCATCGCCACTACAAAAAAAAAAACATGAAAACATTCGCTGAGTACATTTTTAGATAATCAAATGTTTAAAGAACATACTCCTTCCCATCTATCTATTTCAGGTCACTGGAAATGGAGTACTGCAGTAAAACACAGCCTTGAGCCTGTATCGGAAAGAAGAGCTTTGAAAACCTGTAGACACCGCAGCCTTATCTCTGTCACATCGAGCTACGAAAACAGAGAGCAAAGGTGAGAGAGACCTAAAGAAAAAAACAAAAAACAAGAAAGAGACACAGAACGACACAAAGAAAGCATGAAAAATAGATACCATGTAAGAGACATCAGGAGGCAAAAAGAGATACAAGACAAAGAGAGAGTGACAGAGAGATACAGACAGAGAAAGAGTAAAGCGGGTTAGGCGAAAACACAAAGAGAGAGAGAGAGAGAGAGAGAGAGAGAGAGAGAGACTCACTTGACAGGGTAGGTCTCATCTTTGCGTTTTGCCTGTTCGTAGTAAGGGATGGGCTCCCAGCCGAATGTCAGGCTCCAGTCGAAGTTCCCGCGGTTGTGAGCGCGTGCAGTGGCCACAGGCTTCATAAATTTAAACGTGTTCAAGTCGATGGTGTTGATTTCCGGGCTCACAACGGCTGTGGGCTCTTCGACGATTCGAGCCAGAAGTGGCTCAAGCCAGCCATGGAAACACTCACCTTGGGGGAAAAAAATTAAAAATTAAAAATACAGTTGCGTCAACATAATGCATTATTTTCACAAGAACGCAATACACAACCATGGATGTGCACAATAGTGCTACACATTTTCACAAACTCTTTTTTTTTGCACATTTAGAGCAACTGCTATGATTCATTATGGAAGAGGATAAGAATAGAAATGGCTGAAAACATCTCTATCGTTTAAACTTCATCCAAATCTAAAACACCTGAACACAACACTCTCTCACAGGAGAACTGCTTAAAAAAAAATTGTTGTTTTCCCCTCATTTCCTTACACTTCCAAACGTTTTAAGGCATGTCTGTATAAGTAATGTAGCATTTTCAGTTAAAGAGAAAAACACAGTATGAGCGAAAGTAGGCCTAATCAAGTGTAACAGATCAAACAGATCATGTTATAATTATTAGTTTAATTACTAGAGATGGGAGGGAGGGGAGAAACATGGATTCTCTTGCATATTGTAAATCTTTTGTGGGGCAATTCATGTATCAGCACACTGACTCCAATGTGGCCGTTCCACACATAATCCTACATGTGGTACGATCTAAACTATTCACACAGCACCCCGTCCAGTTTAGTAGGAGCAATTTTATATATATATATATAT
>QMIH01000566.1:250004-296804 GCA_003987875.1 Clarias batrachus
TATATATATATATATATAAAAATCAGAAAAGAAAAAAAAAAAAAAGTCACGATCGAATTAGCACCTAGGTATCGTGATCAGCCACACCTAGTGGCCTCCTGACTAATCACAGTTAAGTAAAATTGAGAAAGGAATCCTACAGTGAGAATCGAGGAAGGTGAGGACGTCGCCCTGAGCGTGACTGGCTCCCAGCATTCGGGCTGTGATGAGTCCCTTCCTCTCCACCTGACGCACCACTTTCACCACCTTCAGCATCTTCACATACTCGTCCAGGTGAGACTGCAGGTGACCTGTAGCACAGTCCAAGCAGATGGGAATAAAAGTAATAAATAAATAAACAAACAAATAAACAAATAAATAAATAATAAAAAGGCAACCATGCGTACCACAATAAAACAATCAGCACACGGACGGAAAAAAAAAAGAGTGATAATAAAACAGTCAAGACTATCCGATTGACGTCAGCATGGAAAATGAAAATGCAATTAAAATGTACCTAGGCAGCTTTACAGGAAATGGCAACCAGGAGAAAGTAATGCATAGTGCTACCAGTGCAGGAGACACATTTGTTTGCCCAAGATCATGTTTTGTTTGCTGAATAAATGTTTAAATGTAACGTGATATGACGTAATGTAATGCAGTAATGTATGGTGAGCTACTGTAGTTACAGTAGTTAATTGTATAGTACGGACTAAGGACAAGAAACTAGCATATACACTCACATCTACGTCTTTAGGTTTAAATGTTCAACTGCTTGTTAATGCAAATGTCTAATCAGCAAATCAATCGCATGGCACAGAGCCGTGGCCACGACGATCTGCTGAAGGTCAAGCTGAGCAATAGAATGGAGAATGAAGAGGAGTTTGAACGTGATGTCGAAGATCAGAGGAGAATGGACAGATTGGATTGATTCGAGCTGACAGAAAAGCAACAGAAACTCAAATAACAACAGCTTTACCATTTCACAAAACTGAAATCATCTCAAACTGGTTTCTTAACCATGACGATATGTTCACTCTACTAAAACGGCCTCCAAAGTCACCAGATCTCAACCCAGGGGAGCACCTTCGTTATGTGGTGGAACGAGATCTGCATCAAGTACGTCATGCCATTGAGTCAATATGGAGCAAAATCACTAAGTAATGTTTCTAGCTCCTTGTTGAAACTATGTCATGAAGAATTAAGGCGGTTCTGATGGCAATGATGGGGGTCCAACAACAAGGTGTACCTAATGAAGTGGCCGGTGAGTTCTAACGGTTACTAATCAACTGTAGCACATTGTGTTAACCGCCCGCCTCAACAGAGTTCAGCGATGACTTGTGTAGCGCTGTCCTCACTCTACTACAATATGGTGAAAGTATGTGGACACCTGATTGTCAAACCCATATGTAGATGTTCTCCAAACTGTTCACACAAAGTTAAAATCCAACAAATGTCTCTGTATTACGGTTTTCCTTTGCTGGAACTAAAAGTCCTTTTCCGAACATGTTCAGCATGATGACGCCCCTATGCATACAGCACGGACCATGAAGGTGCAAGGTTGGAGTAGAAGAATTCGAGTGTCCTACTGAACACTTTTAGAATGAACTGGAATGGAATCTGCATCTCAAACCAGTCCTCCTCACACAACAGTGCCAGATGCTGTTGTAGATGGATGAGCACAAATGTCCCCACAGAAACACTCCAAAACTTACAGAGTAGCCTTTCCAGATGTGTGGAGGTCATTATAACAATGAACTAGAGCTAATAGCGGATGTCCCGCAAGGACAGGCAGGAGAGGACAAACTTTTATCCACATAGTGCAGGGGTCTCAAACTCAGTTCCTGGAGAGCCGCAGCCCTACAGAGTTTTGTTCCAACCCTGCTCCAACATACATACTATGTAGTTTTCAAATAAGCCTTAATGACCTGTTTAGTTGGATCAGGTGTTTTTAATTATGGTTACAAAACTCTGTGGGGCTGCGGCCCTCCAGGAATTGAGTTTGAGACCCCTGACATAGTGTATATAGTAATATTCATCAATATCGGTGGCATAGTGGTTAGCACAGTCGCCTGCGTGGGGTTTACATGTCCTCCCTGCGCTTGGTGGGTTTCCTCAGGGTGTAACCCCGATTTATGCCCCAACTCCCCTTTAATAGGCTCCAGGCCCTCTGTGACCCTGTACAACAGAAGTCTCAAACTCAATTCCTGGAGGGCCACATAACCCGCAGAGTTTTGTTCCAACCATAATTAAAAAACACCTGATCCAACTAAACAAGTCATTAAGGCTTATTTGAAAACTACATAGTATGTATGTTGGAGCAGGGTTGGAACAAAACTCTGTGGGGCTGCGGCCCTCCAGGAACTGAGTTTGAGATCCCTGCTGTACAAGATACATGGTATGAAGATTGAATGAGACTGAGTGAGTCACTGAATGAGTGTACATGGACCATGTGGAAACTTTTATGCAGAGGTGGTAAAAGTCCCCTAATCATTATTCAGCAATAGTGCACCTCATCGAAAAAGAACTCATCTACCCTTTGAGTGAAACTTTTACCACTTAAAGTACAAACATGCATTCTTAAATTTAGCAATAAAGCATGAAAAGCAAAAAGTACAGAAAAGATTCAGAAAAGAAAAAGAGAAAAATATACACGAACGTGCCTTTTATAGTTTAAGTATTAACTCAAACACGTAACTACAAGTTAACTGCAGACTCTGCATGAATCAGATGACTATATGCATGCAACTCTTTTTTTTTTTTCCCCCCATCCTCAGAGTTCCTCTTTTTTACAAAACTTCCTTTCTTTGAAAATTAACCCATACTTCTTACACTGTATCTCAAGTCTTACACACCAGATGCATTAATTTTTAGTCGTTCCTTTTCATAAAGAGCGTTTTGTGCACCGTTTACGTTGCCCGTGCCGCATTGTACAAATAGGCTTTTGGTACCGGAGTGGTGACTTGTTTGCACTTTGGGCAGAGCTGCAGCAATAAAACTGAACAAAGGCCTAATCTTGTGCTAAAGTGTTATCGACTCTCTGCACCCACCTGCTGTGCTTGCGTCATCTACCAGTATGATCTCCTTCAGCATGATGGCCGGGGCGGTGTGCAGCACGCTGTAGACGGTGCGCAGAAGTGTCGACCAGGCCTCGTTGTGGAACACGATGATCACGCTGGTCGTGGGAAGAGGGGGACACCGGGGGAATTTCCGCACCACGCACCTGAGGGATAGAAATAAACGGCGTATTCGTAACTTCGAAATAACAAAAGTCAGGTGCTCTTTATATCAATTTATAGTTACATTTACAGTTACCACTTCACACCTATAGTTTTGACCCCCGTCTCATTTCTTGTAACTGGACTAAATTTACCAAAACAGAATACACAGCTTCCTGAGAAACCATCGAGAGTAGTTCGAAAGCCTGATCAGCAGGTCCTTAGTGAAAACAGTAAAGTACATAACACTATCAACAATGAGTGTTTGGCTAACAATGATAAGTCCTCAGGTTCAGACCCTGAGTCAACACAATACTGCTCAGCTAAGAGAAAGTGTGTCAATATATCTCACATGAAATGTGAACACTTGCACTCGAGCACTGGTATAAAATTTTTTTTTAAAAAGTATCCAAGACAGTTCTGTGATCAGATCTCGGACTCAAAAAGTTAAACACATGTTCTTACTCTGGAGGCCGGGTGTCATCTCCAAGGCTACGGTGCAGAGATATCCGATCGCTAGCGAACTGATTAAAGCACTGCCTGGTCATGCCTTCCTCCTTCTCCTTGACTTCGTCCGGACTGAGGTCTTCGTCCCGGTAGCCGTCCCCTCCAGCGCCCTGGCTCTGCGGATCCTCCGACGGTCTCTCGATCCATGGCCGGAGCTCAGCCTCGGTGTAGAAGCCTGACGGGCAGTTTTTATTCACGTTCCCTCCGGAAGGTAGCTGCGGAGTCACTGGTTGGCCTGGAATCTGAAAGGGCAGGTTGTTGACGGCGCCGCGGACAAATTCCAGCACTTGTTCCTTACGGTTGGATAAATCCGGGAACCAGGGATCCTGACTGCCACCACCCACATCCTTCTGGAGCACCAACAGGACCAGCATGAAGAGCACACTCCCCAGAATGGCCAGCTTCAGTACAGAGACACGGCGTTTCAGGCGCATCCTAAAGGCTGGAAAACAGGAGGCGCATGGAATAACATGGAGACGTGTAGGCTTCCATGGAATATAAGGTTCGAATACAACTGCTGTTTTAAACTAATTTTAATAGCTGGAGGCGGTTCGGCACGTCTTATTATCAAATGAAGTGACTGAAGTGAAATGCACCAGCCACTGGGACCAACCACACATTTGTGCGAGCGCACAAAGACACACAAAACACACAAGTAGTACCAGGCTCTCTTTTCAGCTGTCCATTGTACCATTGTTCCAAGCAACACATATCATCACTTAAACACCGGACAAGAACCCGATGTGTCCCAGGTTACAAATCTCCAAACACACGTTTGCTCTATGGACAATTTGAAACATTGCCTAACATTCAACTTCATTTTAACATAATAAACAATATTTAACGCATACAAGTAAGGCGGCACTTTTCTGACTCTTGATTGTGACCTATTCAGATGCTGGAAATCCCACGGTATACAATGAATTAAGAGAAATTCCAAATGGATATGTTTTGTGATTTTTTAAATGAATCAGTTTAATTTAGTTCGCCAAAGAAATTAGTAATAACTACATTTAAGAGTATTTTTTTCTCTTTTAGTAATTGCAGATCAGGACACAAATAGCTTTGGAATCCATTTCTTTTTTTTTTTTTTTTTTCGGTCCCAACTTTTATCAAGAACCTTCAAAACACGATCACAGCTGTCCTTTATACATACGCTCCAATGGACGCAATATTATTATTATTATACAGAAATGTCTCAGAGGAAGCAACAATGTTAGGATAACATTGTTTCTGGATAAACTGCAGCATGCAAATGTTAATAAAAATGCTGCATTCATGCTGCTGCCTTTATTAAAGTTCATACGTTCTCTGCGAGTCTGGGTTTTCTTCAGGATCATGTGCTTCCTTACACCATCTAAAAATGCTAAGTGGTTTGAACAAGTGTGTGAATGGTATCCCTGTGGTGGACTTTTCACCTTGCATCAAGTTTTCTTGGAATAAGCTCCAGATTCCTGGCAACCCTGACCAGGATAACACACTTGCTTAAGATGAATGAATGAACGAATGAACGAAAAGAAAAAAAAATGTTAAAGTTAATATTAAAGGAGTTCCTGGGAGGCCAGCGTTTCAGGCAGTCCGATCATAGCTCTGGCGTTCTGAGAAGACTTACTACTTTGAGGTTATCCAAGCACTAGTGAAACGCTGGAATAAGTCATTAGTGTAGCAGGGGATCAAACAAAGTTTTCCGCACAGTCAAAAGTCTTGATTTGAAAACACAAATAGTGATTAAAAAGTGGAGCTATGTTTCGTCAAGCTTGAGAGCAAACTTCTACAAATCCATAAACAAACAAATTAAAGAAAACCAAAGAATCCCAAGCCTACTATATAAATTGTTCTTTTTTAAATTCATTCATCTTTAGTAAGAGTTTTTATCCTGATCAGTCATGGTGAAATCAGGAGAACATTTGCTGTGAGGGGCAGGAACACACTCTGGACAGAACCGCCAGTCCATCAACACACTTTATCCTCCCCTAAAGTTAATTAAAGTTCCATCTGCGTGTCACTCAGTTAGTTATCACGGGTAACAGATTAAACCACGATGCTTCATTTTTCTGATGAGGTTCTTGGACATGGTTTTGGAATTGAAGCTGTAACATTCTAGTTTATCCTCCATTTCTCCGAAAGGCAGGAAGTTAATTACCGGTCTTACCTGTCCTACAGTTATTACTCGAACACCATCAGTTTTTTTTTTTTTTTAGACTAATGACTAAACAAACATGGGCGTCAAACGTGTAGCAGGAACTGTACTGGTTCGTTGACACAGACAATCCCTCACAAAAAACAGGTTCATCATGCATTTCTTTTTTATTACTTAACAAACTAAGACAAGGTAAGTCATTGAGACATACGTGTCATTTCTTCCTGTCCCTGCAACCTGTTTGACCAGAAAACACCTCCAGAATGTTTTGCAATGCTAAATATTTCATGCTGGTCGTGAAACCCAACACTCACTCGGTGTTGTTATTACTGGTGGGATTTTTTTTTTTTTTTTTAGTTTTGTTTTTGTGTTTATAGAGATGTGTCAAGCCAGACACTTCCTCATGGACTGAATAGTGTGTAAGGCTGAACAGGAAATCCGAGTGATTTAGAAATGAAGTCTTCACTTGTCAGCTCTAGATCCTCAGTGATACTGAAAATGTGAGAAGGTTGATACTTTAAGGAAGTACAGCTGAAGAGTTTATGATGATATATTAACTATTTAATAGATATATTTATATAACGCTTACGCTCTAGGAATTTCTTGTGTACGACTCGGAAAGTGTTTGATTTAAAAGAAATTCGAAATAAATGCCTGTTATTCCTAAAGGACATGAGGACACACGACGAAATCATCCAATCTTCAAAGCTTAGACTTACCTGGAGCGCGCGTGACCGATAACCTCGTTATTTCTCGTCTGTCTCGCTCTGGCGCGCGCGGCCGCCCGCGTGTGTGTGAGCGTGTGTACGCAGCAGGCTCAGTGATGTATCCGAAGTCGGTTTGTTGTAGTAAAGTTTTCCCCGAGCACGAAGACAGCGCGCACTAGAAGACATCGTCCTCCCGGTTTCCTTTTGAATGCAACAGGTGCCGCTCGGCCGAGCGTTTAAGCGGCGTCCGCGCGGTCCTAACGCCTCCCAAACCAAACCAAACCAAAAAAAAAAAACGCGCGTGCATCACGCTTTCCTTAATTAATCAACAGGGCGGCGCTTACGTGAGGAGGCGCCGAAACCCTTTTACAGGCAAAAAAAAAAAAGTTTCCTCACTGACGACTTAATTAAGGTTCTGGAGTGGGGCGAAAGAGGATTACAAGCATTACTTCGGTAGAGATGAATAATGAATAGAGAAGAGATTAAGTACCATCTCGGGTGTCGCGCGCTTGTCTCGTGCTCTCAGCTTACTGGCTGGTCAGTCGAGATTGTAAACTATTGACTGACATGTGAGCATCGAGGCCCTGGCCTACTGAGTGGCCTAAATATGCAAGGAAAGTCTTTACATGTGACCGTACAGAACCCTGAAGTGGTCACCTCATACTCAGATCATCATCTCGTTCATTGGCCCGTCTTACTAAAACCAAGATATGCGAACAAATCGCATCTTATGTGTACTCATTAACCAGAACCTGGCAACAAATTATATTTCCTGTGCACAAATTAACCAAAACTTGGGAGCGAATTGAAAAATGCTCTGCACTCTGGTTATATTAAAACATCAGTTGGTCTTGTCAGCATTTTCCGTTCAAGGCTGCGGTCTCTCCGGTCACTGCTGTACTGTACAGGTGTGAACGGGTTAAAATTAGTTCATTTCTGAGTGTGGTGCGAGTAAAAATGGTTGCCCTATTTCTGATTTGCACGAAAGCAGAGCAGCGTGCAGTGATGAATAGTTTTTCTTGTCTGAGGGTGTACCTGGTGTTGTTATTAACCAAAGACTTTGTGCGCAGTATGAACGCAATTTGGACTGATTCTCTTTAAGAAAGTTTTCACCTTCCTGAGAGTATCATTACTGGTGACGAGACGTGGATTCCTCCCTACGAGCCTGAGAGTAAACGACAGAGTATGGATCAGAAACATCCTCAATCGCTGACTGAGAAAATGTTCAAAAGTCAGCCATCAACCATACTTCAATGGTTTTAAAATGATTATTTCAGCCCCTATGCATTGCAGAGAAGCACTAGGCCTCTCAGACCTGGTCAAAGTTCAGATATCAGGTAGCAGTGCTTATTTTTAAGGGTGTGTCCAGATGCTCGATGTAAGTCAATGATTAGGTGTGTATCTGCATTCTGGCAATATTATGTTGATCCTATGCATGCCAGATCAGACAGATCACAATTGTATTCAGAGATGAGTGCACATTGTTTTTTTTGTTTTTTTTACTTAGTTGTAGAACGCGTGTCCTTGAGCTTAGTGGATATTCTGGAGATGATACAGTAGTAGCCTCCATATGAAAAAAATCGCAATCGGGAAGATTATTCATGCATGTCTTCAGATGCAGACATCATTCACTTCATTTGTTCCTCAGTTTCAAGATATTGGATTTTTGGATGTTGTAAGCCGTAATCATCAAAATTAAAACATAAACGTCATGAAACAGTTCACTTTGTGTAAGAAATCCAGAATATATGGGTTTCACTATTTGAATAAAATCTAAAAAGAAAATGTTTTCAAGATGTACTGTAAGTACGTGCTGCAGAAAAATATAGTTACTAAGTATAATAAAAAAATTAAAACAATTACAGTACAGTAAGAAGTTATATACACAAAATGTTGTGACCTAAGTAAAGTAAGGAAACAAATAAGTAAAAAAAATGTAAAAAGCATTTAAAAATGACTGAACCCTTTTCTACAGTTAGAACTTATTTTTTGTTCTTTTATTTGTCTTCTTGTCTCTACAAACTCTCAAGGGATGAAAAAATAAAAGATTTCATAATTAATACTAACTTTTTGAAAATGATTTATGCAAATAATTGATCATAAAACCTTTCTGAGGTGTTTTTAAATTCACACATCTTCCCCCCCCAAAAAAAAATGGTCGTCAACCTCACGTGTAAACACTAAAGAACAGTGTTGTTCCTTCAAGTACAGCTGTATGTCAAGTCATGGTCTTCCACCCAGTCTTTGTTGTGTTTTTTTTCTTTTCTTTGACTTTTCACTCATTTGTATTTACTGCATGATATCTACAAATGGCATTTGCAACACCCACGTCATGGAGATGACATTTAAGATAGTTTTATGAGTTATTATCTTCTCTCTAGGGGTTTAAAACACCCTTCATTTTCAAGTATGCATGTTTCTTGGAAAAGTCAGTGGAAAAAGTCAGATTTTCTTGACAAAAAAAAAAATTTAAACCCATTTTAATATCTTACAATCTGTACAGTCTGGGAATGTTACCTGAAACAACTGACAAAAGAACAGTATGCAAGCAAACTTGTCACTAATGATATTACGAAATATGCGAAAATATAAAACAGAAGACAAGAGTAAACACAAATACGTCAAGCAACAATGTTTTATCGTAACACTGTTCCATATGGCAAGGTGCTGTGGCTCGGGACTCTAAAAACTACTGTTCCCTTCATGCACCATGTCTTTAGATGGTATACTGATCCAAGAAGCAAAACGTTTGTCGTTCTGTACATTCGGTGGCAGCTGTAGCCTCTTTATTTGGTATATAAAACAATTACAGTGATACAAACGTCATCCGCTGAAAATGAAGTCCATAAACGAGAGCTTAGTTATTCGTTTTAGCTTTGACAAGACTGGGTCTACTGAGCCCTTTGAAAACGTGGACTTTTCCTGCGCCGGTGATCTCGAAGCTGTAATCTGTGGTGACATAAGGGAGCTCCGTTTCAACCCCATGCTAAAATGAAAGCAAAAAAAAAAAAAAAGAAAAGAAAGAAAGAATGAGACACTTGACATTCCACAGTGGGATATTTTACCATGGAAAACTCTTATGATTTTAGCCAGGGGATATGAGAGAACAAAGACAAAGATGTGAATGTTTAAAATCTTCTTAACACAACAATACTATGGATATTCTTCAAACATTTCCTCATAAAGGATGCTGAATAACATTTGTGTAATTCATCTTAAAAGCACATGAACGTGATGAACGCTCGGGTCTTAATGGACGCCAGTGAATAGCATGATACCATCCTCTCAAAATCCTCTCCGACAAAACACAGTCTCTTCCTCTTTGTGTGTGCTAATTTTGGAATGAGTTCAGCGAGTACATTTCTGTTCAGATAAACCACCTCATTTTACCTCACACACTCTTTTAGTGCATGATGCCCTGTGTTACACTAACAGCTAATAGCAATAATTAATTCTGCATTAGTGATCAAAAGCATGGAACTGTAAACTCATCAGCCAATTCTACATTGATTTACAATAATAGTTGAATAATAATTCAATATTAGTTACTCTTATGATTTAGATGCAGAAAGAGAGCAGATGCTTTTTACTATCTGGATTGATTTCCTATTTATAATATTTTAAGTTTACAAAAGTTAAAATGGTTCTCATAAGTTATCAGTATCAGCTACCATTAGTTTCTGATACGAGGCAAGTCAGAGTGGCCGTGTTTAAATAATAAAAACAATATCTGATAGAAATCATTTTGAGAGATTTTAATATAATTGTTCATGCTAATGCTGGTCCAGTAAGATATGCTTTAAAAAAATTTATCAGAACAGACATTTTTTGACATTTGCAAATCAAATGTTTCACCTGCCGGAAATATAACAGCAGAAGTATTAGATTTTTTTTTATAAGCCTTCTACCTTTCCTGATAAATCCCGCCTTCTGCGTAATGATTGGTCACTACTATTACAGTAAGTCTCATCAATGATCCAATCAGTGTTCCTTCTTGAGTCCCATCATTTAATGGAGATTCCCAGGTGTGGAACCAAATTTTCCCCACAAAATGGTCAGATATATAGAGCAGACTTGCGCAGAGAGCATATAGTTACTCAAATAATAATGAAAAGATCAGATTAAGCATTTGCACATCCAATTCTGTATTTATCTTTTGAACAAATTATGCAATCTTATCACCACATCCATGCAGTATGTGGAGTCTCAGAGAACAAAACTGGCCGTGATCTCTGGATGAAAGCCATCGGATTATTCTCATCCCTCGTTATTTAAAAGCTGCAGCTGGTTGGCTTCATCTGTCTCGGAGGAAGCATGTGTGAGGAAGCGCTGCCTGTTCAGGCGAGAACTAGCTAAATGGTGAGAAATAATGAATGAGCAAATAAAGAGGTAGAAAAGAAAACGGTCCCCTGATGAAGGAAATCACACTTAGTCAGAAGTGTTTGTTAAACTGAGTTCTCACTTTAACACAATACTCACCAACTGACATCTAAAAGTAAAATTATAACCATAAGCTTTTGTCGGGGGAAAAAAACAAACCTTTTCTTTTAAATGAAAAATGTAAAAAATGTAATGTAGGCCCAAACTTGTTCATCATCTCTGTCTGAATCTGAGAGGATCGCCCCAGATATGCACTAGTGTATATAATAAATAGCGAAAGAATACACAAGGAAATGATTTGCATTGTTCTGTGATTGCAACCCGAGTGAGAACAGCGCAGACCTTTACCTGGACCGTGAGCAGGATTTTAGGCAGTGTGATCTCCCCTAGTAGCAGGCAGTTGACCTGCCTCAGGGTGGCAGGAGGCACTGGGGTGACTAGGAAGTAGAGTCCTCGAGCCATGTCCACCCCTCTGAGGACACCTTCAAGATAGTGGGGCAGAAAGAATACACCAATATTCTTCAAGGAGGCGATTTTTCAAAGAGCTATTTGCTACATAAGGACTGTTTGTGTTACTCATATGACAAACCACAAACCTGTGGTTTGTGAAATGTGTGTGTTTAAGATGAGCAACAAAAACAGACCTGTGTTTGAATAAATAATTGAATAGCTCTCTAAGTTTTTAATACTCTGTTTACAAGTTTTCAAAAACCTTTTTAATACTCTGAGTAGGAAAATGGCTATGCTGCTTTAGTAAGACGTGGCGGTAAAATGACTTAATTGCACCTGCCAACCTTGAATCTCTCGATGCACCACTGAAAGCAAGTCTCAAGTTTTTAATGTATAAATTGTCGTCTTTTCCACCCTCGATCTCCTCCGAGAGAAAAAAAGTATACACTGTGTACTCACCTAGGCCCACACACTGACAGATGGGCGTTTGAGACAGCAGCACGGGTCCACCTCGCCCCGCTACTTTTTCATTCAGACAGCAAAGAGCCACTAAACTGGCATTGGCGGCGTACAGGATGTGGTTGGGTGCCACGTCACAATGTGTAACTCCGAGAGCTATAGCAGATTGGGGCACCTACAAGGAGATAAGCGAGCGAGAAGACAAACAATCTCTATATATATTCATGACCACTCTTCCAGTTTGTTCAAGCCAGGAGTCATTAAAAGGGTCCATACAACTGCAAAGACAAAGTAAACAGCAGGAAAACACAGTTTCCATTTCTGAGAAAGTGCTAAGAATAATTGGACATGTTAATTAATGCATTTTAATAAACTCTAAACAAAGCATAAAATATGAAATTACATACTGTTAGGGAAAAATATCTTGTATATAAAAAAAATATATTTAAAAAAATATCAGTCAGTATTTGGTGCGACAACACTTTGGGATGCTTTAGACTCGGCTACAATTTGTACAAAGTTTCATAAGGAAATTAGCTCAGTAAGTCTCAGTACTCAGTATCCTGCAGATCTTCTGTTGCACCTACTTATTTCGTTTGCATGCAAAATCCAGCAGCTTCCACTTTGCCTTGTGGTCGCTTATATAACGTGCAGCTCTCTTTTCTTATCAGCATGCAGATATTTTTCTGTAACTTTTCATTTTGTGGCAGAATGCTGATGTTTAAAAATCAGAAATGTTTTCGTACTGTAGTCATAAAGATCTCATAAAAACAAATCTATGAAAGTTAAAAAAAAAAAAAAAACTTTTGCATTGTACTGTATAATAAAAAAAATCCATTTTTGAGCAAGTTCATATTATCGCTCATGTCACTGCAGCTAGAAACAGTTTTTCTTTCTCTCAAAAGGTGCTAGCATGGCACATCCCTCATTCATCCCTCATAACATATCGGAGTACATTAATATAATTCAGCAGCACTGCGGCATGAGGTCTACTTTAACGCTCTGCTCATTCTTTCTAACCTTGTCAGTTGCTGATTGTATTTGATGCATATCTTGCTGCGGGGAGACTGGAGCCTTCTACACTGATCTGAGGATTTGGTTGCAGATCTCCAAAGTTTCAAAGAATCCACTCAAATCCGCTGCACAGGCTCGAAGCCTTCATGTTTTGAATTATACAAGCCCTGAATTCACAGTGCGAGTCGAAAAAGCATGACCTCCATAATAATTACGGACTTATTTGGTGCTGAGGATGTTAATGCTGATGTTGATGTGAAAAATGTGTTTAAGTGAGAACTCCTTCAAGCTCCCTGGCCAAAGCATGGGAGGAGAACATGCTTTCTGGAGAAGCACCTCCATATACATGTTAATGAGTGTTTTGTTTGCATTTGACGGAGTAAATATGAATATGAACTGGTTCTGATGACACGGTTGTGTTTACCTGGTATGGGGTGAAGCAGTGCAGGGGGCGGACGGGGCCGGGTTCTGTAGACTGTAGCTGGCTGAAGTAACCCAGCAACGCCAGGTCGCGCAGCTCGTTACTGCGCTGGTGACGCCTGCATTCGGGAGAAAAAAAAAGAAAAAAAAAAAAAAAGCTTACAGCGTATTTGCTACAACGCAGAGCTTTTTCTTCTTTATTATCGTCTTGAAAGCGTAAAAAAATGATGGATAGACACTGATGTGTGCTGCTAGTGATCTGCTCCTTTTGGAGAAGCTATCTAATACAACGTTCACTGTTAACACTAAACACGACTTACATTTCCCCAGAGGTCCCAGCTCCTTCAAACTCGGAGTGGATGCCGAGAAGTGCGTGACCCTGCGCTGCGAGCTGATCGGCCGGTTCGTCTGGCATGGCCGACTGCGCCGGGGGATGCGTGTGCCAGCCGCGGGCAGAACGCATGAAGTCGGGGGTGAGAGTACGGCACTGGGGCGTGTTGCCGTAGCTCAGTTGCACCACGTGGGTGACAGCGAAAAGGCGGATGAGGTCAACTAGCACCTGGAAGCCATGACCTGTCGGAAGAGAATGATAAAAATAATAATAAATAATAAAAAATGATAAATAAATTATATGCAAGAAATGATAAGCGGGCCCAAGCATACTGTGCTATCGCCTCCCTGGTGCACCTCACACTCGGTGTGTTATTTGAGTGTATTATGACCTACAAAAAGTCGTCGCCGTCGCCCGTGTCCACCGCACAACTTGCACACGTCACACACTATATAGGGCTGATGTCAGTTTGGGCCATAAATATTTGTTGAGTGCATTTGTGTGTGTGTGTGTCAAGTAAATGTGTTTGTGCATGTTCGTGTTTGTGGTGTGCGAGTCTTGTTGACATTTATGATGTTTGTGTTAGTATGTGTGTGAGACATGTGACTTGTTAGTGTGTGTGGGTGTGTGTGTGTGTGATGTATGCGTGTGTTTCTGCGTGCGTGTGAGAGAGTTATCATTTGGAATGTGTGTGTGATATACGAGTGTGTTTGTGCGTGTGCATGTGTGTACGAGTGTTAACATTGTGATGTGTGTGTATGTATGTGATGTATGAGTGTGGTTGTGTGTGTGTGTGTGTGTGTCATCATTGTGTGATGTTTTTTCCCCAGCATCTACGTACACATCACAAATGTTGTTACTTAATGTGATGTCACGTCTATATATATTACGAAATATTAAATATTATTAATTATCAATATAACGTCACGCAGAAAGTTATTAATCACTTTTCGGCGCAAGTTGACGGCTGACCCGTTTGTGAAGTCTAAAATCCCTCTACAATTTTGCGTCCTCAATGTCTTTAGATCACATCGGCCCGGTTTGGTGGCGATCGTATAAATCCCAATGAGCTTTAAATGTGTACCGGATTTTGTATGCATACGTGCAAGTGTGTATGAGATGAGATATGCAGCAGAATCTCAGGTGACTCACAGACTTATAGTGGAAACAAATTCCAAACTGTCTGCCAAGTTTCTGAGCATGTTAAGACACCCAAAAAGGTGTGAAAATGATCCTTAGGAAAACAAGAGTGCTTGGGCTCTAATAAGTGTTTGACGGTTTTCCTAGAATAACATTTATTTCCAGAATAACATTTTTTTGAATGACATTATACTATGCGAGTTCTGTACCTAACCCTGTTTGTAATAGGTTAATTGCACTGGCTGACCTTTGACCCATCCCATAGTGTTAATGATGACGGGGTTTTCTCCGCTGTAATGCCTCCACAGGGATTTGAGCGAGTCCAGGTAGCGGTCTAGATCAGCCTGGCAGTCTGCTTGTCCATAAAACACCATGTGCTCCGGCTCTCGCTGGTGTGTGAACGGAGGGCCTGAGAGAAAGATAAAGGGAGGAGAAAAACAACAAGTCGAAACAAATGCTTTATGAATGTTTTTTTGTAAACTCCATCAGACTTGCTACACATCCCAGCTTTGTGAGTTGTGAGATATATCGTGATGTACACACCAAGCAGTGGCTCGGTCACTGTGATTAAGGAGAGACACCCGGGAGGAGTGAACTCAGTCTGACCAAGATCGCACTCCAAATACTCCACGCTTGCAGTGCTGCACAGGAAAACACACACACACACACACACATATATGTTTAGCATATACATGCAAGTACAGAGTGGCATTAAATCCCCCTGAACCCAGCATAATGTTACACATGCGGCACTTAATAAACCGACATAAACTGGTAATAAATCACTGACACCGTTTATGCTGGTGTTAAAACTCCAGCTCACTCCTGATGTTCTGGATTACTTTTCGGTCATTATAATTATCTCTATTATAATTATTCCAATGGATTCTCAAGTTAATGTTAATACTCTTGCACCTCCATGTCCTGGGTTTGATTCTCACGTCTTCATGTCTCCCTGTGCTTTGTGGGTTTCCTCCGGGTTCTCCGGTTTCCTCCCACAGTCCAAAGACATGAAGGCTAATTGACGTTTCCAAATTATCCGTAGTGTCTGAATGCGCGTGTTAATGTTGACCAGAGGTGCTACCACAATCATACGAACAGAAATAAATACCCTGGTCACCACTGGCCTCCACGGTCCCTAGTTGGACTACAGACGGTCCTAGATGGACGTATGGAACAAGCAATGTGTTTTTATTATTTATAATTATTATTATTATTATTCAAATTTATTTATTTATTGCTTACTTCTGATTAATTTGTTATTCCCTTCTGCAATATTTTCTAAATCATCCTAGTTATCTATTTTTAAAAAGTAAAAATCAAAACGGCAGGTTATTATTTTGAGATATTAAAAGGGAAAAAAAAATTATAACAAATTGAGATACAAATTTCATTCATCAACCAATACAAATAAAACTTTTATCGGCACCGAGGTATCGTGATAACATTGGATCAGGTGGTCCACGATGATTCCCATCCCTATTTCTTAGATTTCCTTTTATTTATTTATTTTTATTTAGATATTTCAATTTTATTATTATTATTTATTTTATTTTTTTTAGAAAAAATTTAATCAATCAAATCACAGGCTATAGAGTTTTGGTTTATGCTTTTAAAATAAAACCTTTTCAAAACACTGACAAAAAGAAGCAAACTTATTAAACACTTATTAAAATTTACTGTTTATCACTGAAAGATAACATTTTTATTCATAGTTCAGCTTCCAAGCTCCACAAATGTGACTTGATCGGGTTTGTCAGCAAGAATAACCTTGGGACTTTGGAATAATCTCACGAAGAGAGAGAAGAAGAAGAAACATCTCTTAATGATTATGTTCTCCTTATTTACAGGCTAACAGCATATTAGTTAATGCAGAGAAGAGAGATTTTGTAATAATAATAAGTAAGAAATTAAAAGTAATAAATCTGACTGCAGTATGTAATAGGGAAACGGTCGGGATTTAGCCGTTACTGAAGCACTTACAGGTTCAGCAGACTGTTGATGAGATGTCGGTTGAAGGTCGACTTGCCAGAGTTTTTGGCTCCACACACAAGAATAACAGGACAGCGATCATAATCCCCTGTGGATGGAAGAGATGACAAGTAAATTAAAGTGTATACACTCGCTGGCCACTTAAATAGGAACGTTAGCAAGCTCGATTAGCAGATTCGCACCAAAATCCATTCTGAACCGTTTTTAATCTTCTTTTTCACTTCACAGATACACCTGATTTAATCATCACTTCAACACACGCCTCTGATGTGACACAAACACCACATCAGATACAACGTGCCTACAACATGAATTACGAGAGTGAAGTCAAACGTCTGTTGGTTGGACTGCGTTTTCTGTCTCCCCAGTCACTGCTGTGCAGGTGTGAACGTGTTACATCAGTTCATCTGTAACTGCTATGTGAGTAAAAATCAATGCCCCACTTGTGATTTGTAAAAAAGAAGAGCAGGGTGCGGTGATCCGCTTGTTCGCATTATTTATCGGACTTTGTGCGCAGTATGGAGAAAGCGTTCGGATATGTGCAAACAAAATTTGGACCGATGCTCTTAAGGAAAGTGAAGGCTTCTTGAAGAGAATGATTACTGGTGACGAGACACGGTTAAAAACTCAACTATCAGCCATCAGGAAAATTGATGCTTACAGTTTTCTGGGATTCTCAAAGGAACATCATCAGGAAAAAGGTTCAACAATCAACGGCGCTCGTTAAAGTGAGACGCTTATTGAAGAGCTGAAGTCTAAACTTTGGATTAAACGCAGAGGGCGTCGTGGTCTTGCATGACAATGCACATCCGCACGCTTCTGCCCACACTGTAAAAAAAAAAAACCCCAAAGCAGCCTTGTGGGCTTTGAACCAGACGGGGTGGCCTTTGGTCTCCACAGGTGTATATGTATAAAAATACACCCACACCCACACACAGAGTATTCCATCTCATGGGTCAAGGACATGGTCATGACAAAAATGTAATAAGAGGTAAAGCGTATGTCAGTGTGTGGAAGAGGTTCAGGCATATAAAACTTGTTTATTCTGCGAGTTTGAATTAAAACAACAAAACCCATGTAATGATAGCGTACCTTCCCAGGCACTGAGCAGGCTGCTGAGGGCTTCTTTATAGCTGTCAGATACCACCAGACCACGTGCACAGGAACCCTGTAGCGCTGTAACGCCCACGCTTGAGAGAGCTGGGTTATGTACTTCAGCCTGAGAGCACAGCTCCTTCTGCAAAACACACACACACACACACACACACACACACACACACACACACACACACACACAACATACATGTCACCTTCAGAGTCGAGATATTCTCTAGAGGCTTTCTGTGACCTCTGTATCTACATACTACATGTTTCTTAATCTAGATCACGTGCAGCCAAAGTCCGGATATGAAGCGGAATGTAGATGAACCTCAGACACCTCAGTGTCATAACTAGTAGTGTATTGTGATAGTAGATTGTTGCAGAGTGACATCACACCAATCGAAAGACAATCAGAGACACCCAAACTCACCCAATTGAGCCCAAAGAGGTGGCTGAGTTCGTTGAAGCTGCCTAAGACGCGCGTGAGTGGCGTGTCCAGCGGCTGAAGCAGCACCACGCACGAGTCTGCGTCCACCTCGCTCAGGAGTCTCTTCCGAGGCTCTGAAACATCGACTTGAAGTCACGCCAAATAATCCTGAACAAACTTTTATAATCTTTGAAAAAGAAAAAAAAAGAAAAAAAGAACAAGCTGTTACCTGACAAGAGGTATTTGCGAACGATGGCCTTGGCCTCCAGTCGGCTTTCCTTCCTGCTCTTGGATGAAGCTGTGCAGTCGGCCATGGCCCTGATGGTGAGTGGGCAGTGGGACGACGGTGAGAAGAGCGGATAAGGCTGCTGGCCCTGCTCGATGGTGAAGCCCATCACTTCGACGCGGCCGCTCAGGCAAGTGAGCAGACACTTCCCTCGGAAACACAACGACTGCAAAAACAAGACGGAGCAGAAATTCATAAAGTGCACAACAAAGGCTTAAAAAATTTTTTTTTATATACTTTGAAAGTAAATAAGAAAGGAGAAGATTTTTTTCCCTTTCTGTTTATTCTGTTTAACCTACTACGACTTGAAAACTAAATTTGGAAACAAAAAAATGTTACAGGAGCCCAGGTTACGTATAAACTCGTATAAACTCGTATAAACTTCAGCATATTGTGTTTAACAGATTCATTGCTGTTTGGAAGAATGGATTTACATTTGCTTTCACACGATTGATTTGTACCATGCCCTGATACGATGACGTCTCCTTCTCTGGCCAGCTTTCACATTAGTAATATTGTTTTGTATCAAAGTACTTGCATGTTTACACTCTTCAGTACAGCAGATGGCAGTGTGCGCCCATTTGGTTTAGAAACTCTCGAACACACCGATTTCAGAGGCGACACACAGCGTCACTGATGTCTGATGATGTTTTAAACAGAGCTCCGCCTCCATGTTTAGGTAACGTTGGCGTTCATATTTGATTCGAGCACTATACAGAGATTTTGAGAACACTTGACCCCAAAACACCACAATCGTTCCCTGCTTGGGAACCGTGCCCGAGGCCACTTGAAGAGGAGGTCTCATGCATGGAACGACATACTCGGGCGTTGATCGAATCAGATATGGAAGTCAGATATGGATGCGCAATTTCGAATCTGTGTTCCTGTACAAATCAATCGTGCCTAATAGGAAAACACTGTTAGTTTCCTGAACTCATAATTGCACAACTAATCACACATTATAATGAGTATTTATTAATATATATATATATATTGTTTTTTACCTGGCCTTGCTTCAGGACTAACACTGTGTGGTTCTGGGAGCTGTCATACTGGGCATGGTACTCAATCCCCTCCTCTTCCTGTAACTGATTTGAAACCGAGTTCCCTTCACCTCCGTCTCTCTCCAAACCATTCTGAAGAATGCTGTTGGCATACGACCTCCAATCCTGCGAGTCCTCCGAGTCGCTCCCCATCTCCAGCTCTGTGCCTCCGTTGGTGTGGACGTGAGGGAAGGGCGCAGACACGGCTTGGGCTTTAGCCTGTAATAAATGTCCATCTTCGGATGTTACAGTCGTGGCCTTGGTGTACGCCTTCTGTAACCGTTTCACTTTGGGCTTCTGTTGTCTGTTAGCAAGCACATTCTCGAACTTTGCAGTTGAAGGCTTCGGGCTGTGGTCGGAGGGATCCGAGAGGCGGAGTTTCTTCCCTTGTGTGCGCCACTTGCTTTTCAGGTGCCGCTTGGAGGCATTTCGATGCTCGTGTTTGGAGCGAGAGGACACTTTATGCACCTTCATGGTCACTACTTGTGAAAGGTCATTGGCACTGGCTCATGGTGTGAAAGAACACCTATTAAAAACAAAAAGACATAAGAATATCAGCTCCAGATGACGTGGCTTTGAGATTTGTTTCCTTGTGTATTACTATATTATTAAAATATATTAATTTAATTTTTTTGGCAGCCAACTTGGACCACTGATAATGACAACAGGGAAGCATCACAAACGACATTACATTTTATTACTTATACAATTTATTTTGGGAATCACCAGGGATCTCGCGATAGGATATTATCGTGGTACCTAGGTGGTGATTCGATTTTTAGTTCCATTCTGAAAGTTTAACAAATTCAGAAATATCCTGATTTTCTAAGCAATATCAAACTTATTTTCTCAGCTAATAATTGAATCCTACTACCCAGGATGCTGTGCTGCAAGACTAGTTTAAAGCTCGCCACGTGCAGGATTATAGAGAAACAGCAAAATCTATCATATTATAAATATTACATTTAAAATAATAATAATGAAAATATGATACATGAAATGCCACAAAAAAGAATCGTGATATGTAACTGAATAAATTTTGCCTCCCAACTCTATTATTTTGTGTAAAGTGTGCAGTATGGAGAAAGCGTTTGGAAACAAAGACAAAATTTAGAGCGATTCTCTAAGGAAGGTGAAAGTTTCTTAAAAAGAATCATTACTAGTGACGAGACATGGATTCATCGCTATAAGCCTCAGAGTAAACGGCAGAGTATGGAACGGAAACACCCTTTGAATTGCCGAATGAGAAAAAGTTCAAAAGTCAACCATCAGCAGGAAAATTGATGGTTATAGTTTTCTGGGATTCATAAGGGCCAGTCTTCTTCTTCGTCTTTCGGCTATTCCCTTACTGGAACATTATCAGGAAAAAGGTTCAACAATCAACAGTGCTCGTGACAGTGAGACGATCATTAAAGAGCTGTAGCCTAATCTTTTGATTAAAATGCAGAGGACTTATATTCAAGGGTGTTATAATCTTGCATGACAATACACGTCTGCACACTTCTGCTTACACTGTCGACATTCTGCAAAAACTTCTGTTCTTCTGTGTTAAAGCATATCCTCCCCGTAGTCCTGATATCACTACAGCAGACTTTCACCTATTCGGTTCCCTGAAAGCAGCCCCTATGAGGACGAAGGTTCTTTCATTACTGATGAAAAAGTGAAGACAGCTGTCGTGGATTCGTGGCTTGCAGCTCAACCGTAAACATTATTAATGAGGGATAAGAATTGGAAAGCTTGTGGACAAAGTGTATTGAAAAGCAAGTCGAAAAATTATTGAATTTGTTTTTTCTAAATGTTAATTCAAATAAATTCTACAGCCAGATTGTGGATCATTCTGACACGCTCTTGTATATGATAGAAACCATTTAACTGGATGAATTCAAGGCAAGAGCAATTTAATAATAATAATAATTATTATTATAACTACTTTATTATTTTTCACGTAGTGATGAACTATTAAATTAAAGCAAAAACTTTTTTGAATGTACTATCATAATGGTGTCCATTTGCAACACTTAGGACTGGTATTGATTTGATACCAGACCAAGTAGACTACATTATATGAATTTATTCTCCTAAAAGATCTATTCAATTAAACAATTAAAGCACTGCAGGATAATTAGCTATCTGGCTAGCTAGCTAGCAAGCAAGCACTTACCTCCTCGAATGAATACCTGATGGAAAAGCGCATTCAATAACCTGCAGTCGTGAATACAAATGTATAATTTAATTTAGTAAATATTTATATTTTGGTTTAATGGTAAAAAAAAAAAATTAAATGGTTCCCTAGACAACAGAATTTATTACCAGCTAGGTTCACTCCATGTGAGTCCTGTGACGTTAGCGCTCAAGCAGTACGTGAAAGACCAACAAACATTAACGCTTGTTTATTCTATTCTGTGCAATCAGTGACATATAAAAATATATGTATATAAAATATTGTAATATTAATAGCGTATTACAGAAAATGTCCACAATACAGCCTGCAGTTGACTAGCGTAGGCTCGAGCAGCGGTATGGACCGTACGGTGGGGTGGATAATACAAAACTATCCCGGAGTTTGATTCGACTAATTTCACTTTTTAATATATGTATGAAAATTATTGTGTATAAATATGGTTACAGGATAAATTAAATTAATAATCGTTCATACAATTTAAGACAGGGATGTTGTATTGTTTGTTAATACAAGTAGTACACTGATACAATGTTGCTGAAAAATCTAATCCCATTGTAATTTATCGTTTGGCCAACTCGTAGTTAGTCTTGACAAGGGAGCGTCACTTCCTGGTTTCCCTCCAACATGGCGTCTTTGTTTTTTTTTACTCGAATAAAAATAATTTAGCGGTTATATTATTTTCTATTCACTACACACCAGGTTTAATGCGAATGATCTCCATATATGACGCAACATTGCGCGGGTTTGTAGTCACCGGAGAGATCCTGCACTGTGGTAAGTCCTTCACCGCTGGTTTATGGGAACGGAGTTTAGGGAGCGTCACTAAAATCCCCACATCATCCACAACGTCGAGTTCATAGTGTAGCAGCGGACCTGACAGCTGCAGTCATTAAGGCGCTGGATAAGATGCGGAGACGGCGAGATGATGAAGCTGATATTAACTGATAAGATATTTCTAGCAGACTGCCTCAGTGCTAATACACTGTTCATTTGTTTTTAATAAAAAAAAAAGCGATTATACATTTCACTGTACTGCAGACCTGGGGTCAGTCAATATACTAGGCGATACAAAATGCAAGGTTACAGGACATTTATATATCCTATTAATATTTAAATCATATACAATGATCAGCCATAACATTATGACCACCCACCTAATATTGAGTAGGTCCCCCTTTTCCCACCATAACAGTAATGACCGGTGTGTTCTGACACCTTTCTACCACAACCAGAGAGAACCTTTTCAGCAGTCTGATCTGCACTAGCGCTTCGATTGAATCACTTTTGGTATTTCCTGACCACTGCAGACCAGGAACGTCCCACAAGAGCTGCAGGTTTGGAATTGCTCGGACCTCCCAGGCCTCATGAGTCATTACCATCTGGTCACCAAAACCCATTTTTTCTTCTTACAACAGATCAACATTAGGAAAAAAGGTTCACATGCTGCCTAATATCCTGCGTAAGACCCAAATGTCATCATATGAGCACGACATTTCCTCCCGACTTCATCTATCTATCTATCTATCTATCTATCTATCTATCTATCTATCTATCTATCTATCTATCTATCTATCTATATACGGTACAGACCAAAAGTTTGGACACACCTTCTCATTCAAAGAGGTTGAATTTGTATTATGGCAAGAAAAAAGCAGCTAAGTGAAGAAAAACGAGTGGCCATCATTACTTTAAGAAATGAAGGTCAGTCAGTCCGAAAAATTGGAAAAACTTCGAAAGTGTCCCCAAGTGCAGTCACAAAAACCATCAAGCGCTACAAAGAAACTGGCTGACATGCGGACCGGCCCAGGAAAGGAAGACCAAGAGTCACCTCTGCTGCGGAGGAGAAGTTCATCCGAGTCACCAGCCTCAGAAATCGGCGGTTAACAGCAGCTCAGATCAGAGAGCAGGTCAATGCCACACAGAGTTCTAGCAGCAGACACATCTCTAGAACAACTGTTAAGAGGAGACTGTGTGAATCAGACCTTCATGCTAGAATATCTGCTAGGAAACCACTGCTAAGGACAGACAACAAGCAGAAGATACGCGTTTGGGCTAAAGAACACAATAAAGAAAACTCTTTGAATGAGAAGGTGTGTCCAAACTTTTGGTCTGTACTATATATATATATATATATATACAGTACTGTTCAAAAGTCTTGGGTGCATTATTATCTGTAGTAAAAATTTTGTTATATAAGTTTATTATGTCTGCATTATTATGCACAAGACCATTCCCTACAAAGATGCACTACAATTAATGAATAAATAACATTACGGAAGAATATTTGCATCCCTGTAAAGAAAGCGACATATTACATGACTAAGTTTTCAGATGGGAAAAAAAAAAATCAACAATGTAGACTCCTGGGTTTTTCACGTAAATAGAAAGGAGCAAGTGTGATGAAGTTACCAAAAGAGCTGATATTCTCCAGCATGCTCAGTAAAACCTAACAGCTGTTTTATTTACAGTACTGTGCAAAAGTCTTGGGAACATCCAGACAAAAGCCATATGCAATGATGCTTTTGAAAAAATTTCTACATTAAAAGAAACTTCTATAAAAAGCACTAAGTAATAACATGAGCAATAAACGGTCAGTATTTGGTGTTGAAACTCTTTGCTTGAACATAAGCGATAGTGTTCGATACAGATGTGTGCAGTATTCTAAGTAAAACAGCTGTTACTGTAGGTTTTACTGAGCATGCTGGAGAATAAGAGTTCTTTTGGTCACTTCGGTCTTTGGTCTACATTATTGATTTTTTTTTCCCATCTGAAAACTGCTCTGTCATGTAATATGTAGCTTTTTTTTTACAGACATGCACATATTCTTCTGTAATGTTATTTATTCATTCATTTTAGTGGTTCTTTGTAGGGAAAATGTTCTTTGTCTTGTACATAATAATGCAGACATAATAAACTTATACAGTATAACAAAATTTGTACTACAGATAATAATGCGCCTAAGACTTTTGCACAGTTCTGTGTGTGTATATATACACACACACACACACACACACACATACATCATTTATGTATTTATCCTTGTACCATCCTCATATGAGGACTCAACTGTCAGAACGTCTTCCTGATTAAATGTATAGTTATCAGCTGTGAATAAAGAGAAACCATCAGTAGAAATTGCAATGTACACAACAGTAGAGTCCGAGTCTCAGGAGGATAAATACCCCACCTACCATTGTAAGGAGATATTGAAAATGTAGCTACTGTGAAAAGGGCCAAACTGTAACGTCTAGACAACTGGGCAAATATTCTGAGGACTGAAGACAAAGACAAAAGTTTTACTTTTGTCTTTGTCTTTGACGTCTTGTTGACATCCTGTTAAATCTGGCATAAAACTAACTCAGCATTTCATAAAAAAAGAACATCGTACCAACAGTCGAACATGGTGGTGGTTGTAGTGTGACGGTCTGGGGCAGCTTCAGGGCCAGGATGACTTGCCATTATTGATGGAACCATGAATTCTGCTCCCTACCAGAAAATCCTGAAGTAGAATGCCTGGCCATCAGTTTGTGACCTCCAACTCGAGCGCACATGGGTTATAGAGCAGGACAATGATCCGAAACACACTAGTAAGTCCACATCTAAATGGCTAAAAAAAACAAACAAAAAAAAAAACTGCAGACCAGGAACTTCCCACAAGACTTGCAGTTTTGAAGTTGCCATGATCCCGTCCTCTCAACATCACAATCTGGCCCTTGTCAAAGTCACTTCTTACACTTGCCCATTTTATTGCTTCCAACACATCAACGTATACAGTATATTCCACCCACTTCCAGTCGCCATAGTAAAGAGTTGCTCCTGTGAAAATGTAGCTACTGTATTAAGGGCCAAATTAGGATGGCTAGACAACTGGGTCAGAGCAACTCCAAAACTGCAGCTCTTGTGGGATGTTCCCAGGCTGCAGTGGTGAGGACATACCCAAACTCATCCAAGGAAGGAAAACCAGAGAACTGGCGACAAGGTCATCGCTGGCCAATGCTCACTGATGCACATGGGGAGTGAAGGCTGGCCCGTGTAATCTGATTCATTAGAAGGGCTTCATTGTAGTTCAAATTGAGGAAAAGCTTACTGCTGGTTTTGATAGAAAGGTGCCAGAACACACAGGTCATTTCTGTTTTGGTGGGAAGTGGGGGGACCTACTCAGTATTAAGTGGCTGGATCATAATGTTATGGCTGATAAGTGCAAATGCAATACAGTATTTCTATCATGTCAATCCCAGGTAGTCGTAATGGAGAGAAGCACACTAGATGGCGCTCACGCTCAGTGGGTGTTGTCCAAGCTCAACCAGCAGAGGGGGCTTGGAAGGTTCTGTGACGTGATGCTGAACACTCAGAACGGTCAAGTCTTCCTGGCCCACCGCAACATCCTGGCCTGCTTCAGTCAAATGTTCCAAGACTCGACTTCCTCGACATCGTGCACGGAGATCAACCTTCCTCAAGAGTGTCCTGAAGATGGACTCGAGCTGCTCCTGCACTTCTTCTACACAGGCGAGCTCCAGTTAAACGGCGACAACGAGGAGAAGGTTCTGCGTGCTGCGAATGGGTTGTCCGTTCCTGATTCGCTCATTCCCGCTCAGATTCTGGAAGTGGTTAAAGTTTCGGTCGGCAGTGAAGACACCAAACCAGATTTGACTGCTATTCCATCTGAACAGGAGGTAAAAAACAACGGAGAACCCACAGTGAGGTCAGAAGCAGCAGTTGCAGAGCTCGAGGAGTCGCCCAGCACCAGCTCAGCCACCGTTACTCGTTTTGGCAGGAGGGTGAGGGTGAGCAGGGTGGTCAGAGAGAACGCCGTCCCTGTAGTCCCGAAAGCAAGTGCAACAACAAGAAGAAGAACTGCAGCTCACGATGCCAAAGACGAGGCTGACACTGTTACCGATGGACAACAGAGCAGTTCACTTGTGCCAGTTGAGTCTGAGGTAATTAATTCATATATATATATTAGTATTATTTACATTTACATTTAGGCATTTGGCAGACGCCCTTATCCAGTGTGATTTACATTTTTATCTCATTATACATCAGCGCAGTTGCGGGATAAGGGCTTTGCTCAAGGGCCCAACAGGGACAACTTGGTGGTCATGAGATTTGAACCTGGGACCTTCCAAACTGTAGTCCAATGCCTTAACCACTGAGCATTATGAGTTGGTTTTTGAAGTCTTTTAGCGTGGCTCACTTTGTCAGGCAGGTTTAAGTGATTTCTTGAAGCGGCACGGTGGTGTAGTGGTTAGCACTGTTGCCTTGCACCGCCAGGGTCCGGGTTCGATTCCAGTCTCTGTGTGCATGGAGTTTGCATGTTCTTCCCGTGCTTGGTGGGTTTCCTCATGGTACTCCGGTGTCCTCCCACAGTCCAAAGACATGTAGGTTAGGCTAATTGGCGTTCCCAAATTGCCCATAGTGTGTGAATGAGTGAGTGTATGTTTGTGTGTGTCTGTGCCCTGTGATGGATTGGCACCCTGTCCAAGGTGTACCCTGCCATGTGCCCTAAGTCTCCTGGGATAGGCTCCAGGCCCCCCGTGACCCTGAATACAGGATTAAGCGCTATAGATGATGAGTGAGTGAGTGAGTGATTTCTTGATTGAACAGGTCTGGTACTAATCAGGCCTGGGTGAGGGAAGTTCATTTCCGTTCATTCATGATTTAATAAGGTGCAATTACTTTGTCACATAGGGCCAGGTAGATTTGGATAGCTTTTTTTCTCTGAATTCTCTGATCTGAATCAAATATGCAAAAAATAAAAACATCCTGAAGGAACAAATACTTTTTAACAGCACTGTAGTTAATTACTATATACTTTATGTAAGTTTATAATACAAGTAATGAATAAGACATGGTAAGGTATGCTCTTATAGAAAAGGTATAAGACTCTTGTAGATCTCGAAGTACTCTATTAAACTGTGTGTGACTTAATAATTGATAGGTGAGTTTTAATCATTGATTCTCTCTCTCTCTCTCTCTCTCTCGATCAGGAAGGACCTGGTGACAATCAGAACAGTGATCTCGTTGAAGATGATGATGATGATGATGATGAGGATGGTGCGAGGACTTTCACAGTGGACACAGATGAAGAGTACGTGCCTAGCGATTCGCCCATCGCATCTCCTAAGGGTCCCAGAGGGAAGCGTAAACCTAAAGGACGCGTCAGCGGTAAAGAAAACGGAGGCGGTTCTTCGGAAGAGGCGGACAATCGCTCTGTCCAGTGTCCCACGTGTCACAAAACATTCCTCAGCAAATACTACCTGAAAGTCCACAACAGGCGGCACACGGGGGAGAAGCCGTTCAGGTGTGAAAAATGCGGGAAGTGCTATTACAGGAAAGAGAATTTGCAGGAGCACAAGTCGAGGAACTGCCTCAGCAGGACCGATATGGTGAGGAAACGGAAAAACAATTCATTCTTTGTGAAAGGTTTGCATGCACTGGTGATTTACTCAACGCTCAAATCTGGTGTGTTCTAGATGTTTTTCTGTCCCAGTTGTCCCATGAGCTTTAAGAAGAGACAGGAGCTGCGTGTGCACACGGTCACACACACAGGCGAGATGCCAAATAAGGTGATTTAAATTTTTCTTTTTTCCCAACAGCGCGTTGAAGTGTGGCAGAAATGAGATTTGTTTATTTTATACAGCTCTGTATGTGAATGAAATAGTTTAAGGCATGCTGGTTTATCTGATAATGTTTTCTTTCATACCTAAAGCTCCCTTAATTTCACTCCTCCTTCAAATGCACCATTTCAGTGTCTATGTAAATGAGCTACTGCTAAGCCACGCCCCTCCAAAGAACAGCAGAGCTGAGAAACAAACCGATAGAGCGGCTCTTCTTATATGAGGTCACATTAGGGGAATCTAATTAACTTGTTTAAAGTCTTTTTTTAATATTTTTTTAGTTTGTATATGCACCCTAGTGACCCAATCTTATGTCTAAAAATGTCTAAAGAAAATTTTGCATAATAGGTCTTTAAGTCATAACAGTCAACGTTTGCGTCAGTATTTCTTTTTCATTTTACTGAAATATATGGCATCACAGCGACAACGAAAGTAAAGGTGATTTCTTCTTTCCCTTATAATAAAATGTTTTTATTGGAAGCCTTCTGTGGTTATGTGGTTTAAACATTGTCCCTGTTTGTAGTGCACGTCATGCCCGCAGCAGTTCATGCAGAAGAAAGAACTCCGAAAACACATGATCAAAGTCCACGGAGCTCCTAAACCACATTCAGTAAGAACCGGCCACAGCACCACACTAATGTCAGTTTCATTTCGTCTCTGTAACACAAAGCAGCTGTTCAGAAGCCAGATGTAGAGTTCTATTAAAGTCTTAATCCTAAAATTTTAATATCTTAAGTTATGACTCCTTCAAGAGAGTCCTGGGATAAGCAGAGGTCAGTGTATATACCAGAAGCTCTACAGGTTCAAATCAACAGAATCCAGGTGAGACAGAAGCAGGGAGCTGAAAGGGTTTGGGACTACACCGCATTTAAATATGTGGTTTAAGCAGAAGGAGCGAAAATGAATATAAGATAATACAAAATCCATACACAAAGAAGTGGTTCTTTAAAAAGAGAAAAAAGACTAGGGAACAAAGCCAAAGAACAAACCAATGAACAAAGGATTTAACAATGAAAGAGACGGGAAAAGCAAAGACAGTACCACTGTCAGTGGACCGCATGCTCTCAACAGAATTTAATGACGTGGCGTATGAAAGTAAAAAGTTCAGGCTTCAGAGGCCCTAATGTTAAAGTTATATTTTTTTCCAAATGGAGAAGAGACATAAGGTCTTTCAGCCAAGACGAATGAGGTGGAGTAGAGCTTCTCCAATGAAAAGCAAAAACAGAAGCAAAAACCAAAGCATCTGTTTTTACTCGTAGACAGTGTTGGACGCTACTTTTTAAAGTAACTAATTAAAATGAAACTGATTAATATTATTATTAATTATTGTAGGGGTTATAGGGGGCGGGGCTTGTAGGATGATTTTTTCACACACACACTAACAGAATCACTGCTGTCTAGCTCACTGATTACATAAATTGTCTGAATAATGAATTACGTTATTGAAAAAATAACTAAATAACTGAGTATTTAAATGGCGTTACATGACAAAAAGTAATCCATGTACAGTGGAACCTTGGATTACGAGCATAATCCATATACAATCTATAAAATGAAAATAAAACAAATTAATCTGCACTTTATATAAATCCTGACAGATAAGTGTTTCCGTTGGTGCGCGCAGGCGCCGTGTGTGTGTGTGTGTGTGCGTGCGTGCGTGCGTGCGTGCGTGCGTGTGTGTGTGTGGAATTAGCCCCTTCCCTCGCCTCGTTTTACACAGTAACACTCCTCCTCTCCCCACCTGGCTTTTTAAGTTTCACAACATACACACACACACAACGGAAACACCATTTTAACAAGTGACGCTCGGAGTCAAAATAAGAGTCGCATGCGTGATACATGATACTCTGCGCTCGGAAACTATTACTTGCTCGGTTTCCGATTAAAAATGTATAAAAAACTTTTGCTCGGTTTGCTCGTAAACCACTTTACTCGCAATCCGAGGTTCCACTGTACTCTTACTCAACACCCAACACTTCTCGTGACAATAACAAAGGCTTACTGAAAAGAATTGCCAGTAATGGGCAAGGCTGTAAATGTCTAAAATAAAAATGAGAGCAGTGAATAGAAAGCTTAGGGCGAGTGGAGAACATGTGAGTACGGTTGGCAGGTGAAAGCTGACATCAATAGTGCCTGGGAAAAACATCGGTTTAAAATAGATCTTAAATGAAGTAATCAATAAACCATCTTAGATTACATCAATGTAAAGGTTTTTATCCCGAGTTCGTCTTCCCAGTTCTGTTTACAGCAGTTATGAACCTTTTTTTTTTTTTCTCCATTCTGGGTTTCATTCCATGTTTTTTCTCTAGTGCCCGCTGTGCACCAAATGCTTTCTGTCACGTACCGAGCTGAGCCTCCACGAAGCTGTCAAGCACCGGGGGGAGAAGCTGTTCGTGTGTGAGGAGTGCGGCCATCGGGCGTCCAGCCGCAACGGCCTACAGATGCACATCAAAGCCATTCACAGGTCTCCTTTACAATTCCGGTACAGCGTAGCCATGAGAAATCCATACAGGGCCTGCTGTAGACATGTGACACTGTGACAAATGAAAGGGAAACCCGACGTAAAGTGTTAGAGTGTATTAGCAAGGTGTTGGTTCATTCCTTAAGAATTCCATGTATTTCCTCTAAAATGCATGGTATAGAAAAAAAAAATCCATGCTGGATTTGATTGAGTTGATTAAAATATACACAGAACATTTTATTTTAGGAAATACTACCACTCCACATGCTTATGGATGTTAAATGAATGGAGGTCCAGAAATAATACGTTTGTTCCGCCTTCTGCAGGAAGGAGCGTCCGTTCGTGTGTGAGATCTGCAATCATGCCTTCACCCAGAAGGTCAATCTGAACATGCACCTCCGCACACACACGGGAGAGAAACCGTATCAGTGCCACCTCTGCGGCAAGACCTTCCGCACCCAGGGTAATTTATATTAGTTATACATAGAGGTATACGAGAAACCCGGCGTCATTCAGATGAAATTACTTAAGGCGTAGCCAGCAGGGGTGTTCGAGTCAAACCAGGACTTTTGACCGTGCAGAATAATGGAATTATGAAAGGAAAAACTCCCTTTATTTCTTTACTTAATCCCCTGCTACACTCATACACTTATCCCAGTGTTTGAGTAGTGTTTAGATACCATTACGCTGGAAAGCTTTCTCAGAGCCATGATCAGACTGCCTGCCTGCTTCACTTTAAAACGCCGGCCTCCCAGGAACTCCTTTAATGGCCCAAACATGGGGAAAGGGCTTGGAGCGAGGTCAGGACTGTACAGGGGTTGTGGCAATAACTCACTCGAGTCTCTGTAACGTGCAAGTGATGTGGGTGAGTGTTTGTGTGTCCAGCTCCCGTACACGTCTCTTCCTCAGGTGGGTGACAAGTTACAAGATTTTCAAAGATCAGACGTTCTACTCTAAATGTTCATGGGAACGAATTCAGTGGGCTCAGAGCTACCTCGGCAGGGATCGCCAATCACGGACATACAGCCTTCTTTAAAACATGCACACCTTCCAAATGAACTCCTGTGGCCAAGAGTTCCTTGTAAAATTTCATCACAAGTCCTGGTTTGACTCGAACGCACACAACCACACATCACGTGAAGCCAGTCTCCATTTTTTTAAACTGCTTCTAATGCCGCATTAGCGGTCAGCAGAACACACTCGAGGGAAAGGTAATGTACATTCTTCCTCACACATGATTGGTTATTGATTGACGGAGGGAGACCGTGATGCCATCCCTTCTACACAGAGAGCAAGGTTAATTTTTTTTTTATCTCTAGTGCCTCTAGAGAAAAACAGATGAGGGGTCTGTTTGAATTTGACATGGAGAGTAAATACATCTCTGTCCAAGTGACTTTAAAAACAAGATGTCAGGATTTCACTAATCAGGCCAAAGATTATAAATAACCTGGGTACAATGTCAAATCTCTTTTATGAATCATTTGTTAAAAATAATAATAATAAAAAAACAGCCATACAAGTGGTTTATGTAACTGCAAAGAACAATGTAACCATGCTGATGTAATATACCGTGACCTAATGGAATTAGTTTTGTATATGTTGTTTGTACAGCCGATACAGGTAGGTATAAGAAATATCAACACTCTCTCAGAAATGATTTATACACTGTAATAAAAGCTATTTGTGAGATGAATATCAGGCGTTTTTTGTGTGTGTGTGTATACTGTAGCGAGCCTGGACAAGCACAGCCGTACACACACGGGCGAACGGCCGTACTCCTGCGAATTCTGCCAGCAACGTTTCACCGAGAAAGGGCCGCTGCAGCGCCACATAGCCAGCAAGCACCAAGAAGGCCAACCGCACCCCTGTCCCATCTGTAACAAGTCCTTCAGAGGTCTGTGCTGGACTGTATTGTGTTGTGTTGTATGATGTTATGGATGTATGACCTGACGCCAACGCGCTTATCATTACCCCGTGTGTTGTGGCACCGTATTAAAAAGATCTTGTTTCCTCTTCAGCTATCGAGCAGCTTCGGGTACACGTGCGGAGACACAAAGGAATGAGGAAGTTCGAGTGCAGTGAGTGTGGCTACAAGTTCACCAGACAGGTATCGTCAGAGTCAGAGGATCAAATCAGACATCAAAGGGATAGTCTGGATACTAAAGTGGATTAGCGCATCTGTTTTCCTGAGCGGTGGTATTACTGCTGCCGAAAATATTTCTATAACAGCATGTACCAGACTATGTTATTTCTTATGTACGAGGGGTGTTCGAGTGATACCCAGTAAACAATTTTTTTGTCTCTATATAATCTCGTTATACTAATGCACTTATCTGTTTCACTAGTGCTTGGATACCATCAAGGTAGAAAGTTTTTTTTTTTTAGTTAGTTTGAGCCATGATCAGCTGCTGAACGTCTAAAACGCTGGCCTCCCAGGAACATCTTTAATGACCCAAACATATACAGTGGAACCTTGGATTACGAGCATAATTCGTTCTGGAACCGGGTTCGTATTCCAAAGCACTCGTAAACCAAATCCCATAAGAAATAATGAAAACTCAAATAATTCGTTCCACCGCCCAAAAAATAAATACAGAAAAATAATTAATATATTATACAATATATAAAGTAAAAATAAAACAAATTAACCTGCACTTTACATTTAAAAAAAGTTCAAATAAATCCTAACAAAGAAGTGTTTCCGTTTGTGCGCGCAGGCAAGTTTCACAACAAACACACACACAACGGAAACACTGTTTTAATGGGAAAAAAGAAATCTCTCTAATGACACACGCGTCAGCGCAGACTAAAGGAATGACTGCTGTAAAGTAAAAAAAACAAAAAAACAAATGAGCCAGCACCTTACCGTTGAAAAGAATCGCAACAGAGCAGAGTTTCTGTGTAGAGCAGTGTGTGTGTCTGTGTGAAGCCGGGGAGGGGGGGTGTAAAGGCGAGAGTATGTGTGTGTCGGTGTCAAAAAACTCGGCACTCGTAAACCAAGACATGCTCATTTTTCAAATCAAAATTTATTAAAAATCTTTGCTCGTCTTGCGGAAGACTCGTAAACTGAGTTACTCGCAATCCGAGGTTCCACTGTACAATATACATAGGATATGGCAGTATCTCCCAGCCAAGTTCCTGTTGTGTACACAATTCCCAAAGACATAAGCGTTCCTTTCCTCAAGTTATCCATCGATTTTCAAGGATCAGGCATTCCACTCACTCAATGTTCACAGGTAGTACTGCAGTGGGCTCTGAGCCACCAGGGCTTGAATCATCATTCATGGACACACAGGCTTTTATTAAAACGTTTGCACCATTCAAATGTTTTACTGCAGCTAAGAGTCTTATTGTTGTACTGTGCTTGTCTTTTTTAAATACTCAAGAAATTTTATCACAAGTCCCAGTTTGACTTGAACAGCCCTTGTATTTGACCTCACATTGTGCTGGAATGCATAAAATCAGTGCTGATTATTATTATTGTTGTTTATTGTTGTTGTCCATCAGTTTTACTTTGATTATTTACTTGGAAGCAGCTTTAGTCAGTTAATTATTCTCCTTTCGTGTTCAGGCTCATCTGCGGCGGCATTCACAGATCCACAACCGTGTAGAAAACTACAACCCACGGCAGAGGAAACTGCGCAACCTCATCGTGGAGGATGTGAACGCAGAGCCTACACCTACAGCTAGGCCCCCGGAAGGACAAGACAAGGCCGGCGAGGAGGCCCACCCTTCCGCGACAGAAAACGTGGACTCTGGAGCTGTCAAGGAGCCTGTACAGGAAAACTTCGGCATGGACGAGGTGATGGAGGTGCTGGTGACGGACACATTCCCCATTCAGTCAGGAGGCCTGGTGGTGGAGCTGCCGGGCAACGGGGCTGACGGGAAGGCTTGAGAGAGAGCAGGAGTGCTGCAAGGTGCAATGCTAAGACCAGCTTCATTTCATTCTGACGACGTGCACAATGCACGAGGTCACCTTAAATACACAGACTAGTACTTAACAGTAAGTACACATGTAAAGGAAACATATGTTGTTAAGAATGAAGGTTCCTACTATCCTTCTAGACTACTCTCGTCTTACTATGAAGGCTCTCAGAGATGAGGGAACGCCATTTTTAGAACAATGTACTGTACATACATTTATGAATTAAGGTTTTAGAGCATGTAGAGGATGTACTTTTACAAAATCATTACAATATACAGATTAGATATTGTTTGTGTGGCAGCCTGGGAAAACCCTTCACCTGTTTTAATTATTATTTTTTTTAAATTAAACTCGCTTTTTACACAGGAAGACAGCGTAGAGACTGTGAAATTAATGCAAACTTTGAGAAAGCTACGGCTATTGATAATATCGAACCAAATGCAAAAAAAATCTTCCATCCATTATCGATAAGAGTCCTGTGTAGGGTGGTGGGGTACCTGGAGCCTTTCCCATGGAACTTACGGTACACTGCAGGGCATATGTGCTCATGTGCCACACTCATTAACAATGCATTAACAACTCGTACAAACAATACAATACAAACCCACCAAACACGATGAGGAAATGCAAACTGCACCGCTGTAGTCCGGAGACGGGATTCGACCCCCAGCTCTGGTGGTGCGAAGCGGCAGGGATATCCACTCAGCCAATCCAAAATGCAAGACGCAAAATGAAACAGGAAATTGATGAACGAGGTAGTGACACAGAGAGTTGTCTCAGGAGCCAAGAGACAACAAGAAGGTGGCGCCGTTGTCTTTTCCATTTTTTTACTGACCAAAAAAAGTCAGAGTTGCTTATACTTACTTAGGTAGTGCACATCAAGCATTTCTTTCTTGTTTACTGTTGCTTGGCACACTGATCAACATATGCTAAGATAGGATTTTAGGTCAGTGTGTGTTATACAGTAGGTAGGAAAATTTTAACCTAAACCAAACTTGGATTTTGCACTGGACTGCTTTGCCAGAATGTAATGCAGCATGGGTTTTTCTAGAAATTTCTGCATAAAAAAACAGACTCTCACTTTGTGGAAATACGTTTACGGTTCCTTAGAGTTGAGCAACCCTAACCCCATGTTCCATTTTTGATACAGGAGAAATGAAATCTTCACTCGAACACCTGTTGGGTTTTCCCTGTATCGCCACATAAMCTGATCAGCCATAACATTAAGCTCAGGATTGTGTAGGGTGGCTCTTGCCCTTCGGGGTGTGGCTGTGCAGGGTCTCTACGGGTGTGCTGTGGTGTCCGTGCACCGGACACTCTGGGTTGTGGCATCTGTGGATCAGACATGTTTGCCTGGCAGATCCAGTGGGGGCTTGTTTGGAGTGTGGTGTGTGGAGGCCGTGTCGGTGATCTTGGGCTCTTAGCCGCTTTGGCCCCTGTGTGGCCTGTGATGCACTGGTGTTCTGGTGCCTTTCTGTCATGGCCAGCATTAACTTTTCTTGGAAGGGGATCTGACCAGAGATGCCCATGATCCCGTCACCAGTTTGCTGGTATGTAATTAATGATCAATAGTAATGTTATGGCTGATAACATATGATGATATGTTGTATTTTCATTTATATGTACTACCGTTCAAAAGTTTGGACACAACTTGGAACATCATATTTTTGCCCGATTTTTATTTTACATTGTAAAACAATCCTGAAGGCGTCCAAAATATACAGTAATCTCCTTTGAGCCGTTGATAGTGAGATGTGTCTGCTACAGTACGCATGCTCCGGAAATCCTTCATAACGGCTCTAATCTGAGGTGCTGCTTGAGGTTAATTGGTGATTTCTGAGGCTGGTAACTCTAAATGAACGTCTCCAAACTTTTGACTGGTACTGTGTATTCATTCAATGCTTTATCTCAAACAATTCACACAAATATTATAAAATATCCATATTGTATATATATGATATGATTGTGCTGTGATTGCACCCGTTACAGTGCAAATAAATACCCCACAGTCCTGCCTGCAGTTTATTCCTCCATCACACTTACAGACACCACTACACCAATCAAAACACAAGGCCTGTACAGTGAACAGGACTTTGGCCACAAACGAAAACTAAATATTGTAAGAAAAAACAAATAAAGTAACACAAAGTTTACAAGTACCATTTCTATAATCATAACTCTTCGTAATGAAACACGAAACGCACAACGTCTGCTTTGAGAAGAGATTACTGAATTCCAGTTATTGAACAGCGTAGTGAAAGATGTTGAGGAAATCAAACACAACTTCATCTTCATGTGCTGTTACACACCTTCATAAAAATAATAAACAAACACCACGTCTAGACATTCATAAATAAACTTCCTATCAAAATATTATGATCGAGACATTAATTCATGAAAAAAAAAAAAGAACAATTCATGCATAATAGATTGTCTGGTATGTCCAGGGAGAAAGCAGGAGGAGAGAAAAAGATCAGAAAAATAGATGTAAATGTTATTTTCTCTGCAGTGCAATCCATATTTGGCGATCATACGCTGTAAATATTAATCGAGCGGTCCAACCCTTGCTCTTTAGTTAAGTGTGGAGTTATATGATGTACGTCACAAAGAATTGAATAAAATTCTTAATGAAAGAAAGAAAAAAAGCTGTGGCTTGCTTTCGGCAGACCCCGTCGTCTATCCGGTTCCCAAGGGATGGATCACTAGGCACTACTTCATAACGAGACTCCTGTCTCTAACCCGTCTCCTTCTAGTGTCGTAGTAACATGCAACGCGAATGTACACGGCTCCAGTAGCGAGGCTTGGCTCAGCGTCGAAACAACCAGCATGATTCCCACCAGAGTAATGCTTTGTACATCAGGGAATGGATTTTGTTTCTTTTGTAACGATTGATCTATTTATCCTTATTAATAATAACATCATATGAAATGTAAAGCATTAAAAAAAAAAAGCAACTGCAGTGTTCTGTATATTCACACATGTAGACAAGCATACTTTAATACGCTGTGCTAAAGTACAGTATTATATTACAATATCATAACATACTAGCCTAGCTTTGTCTGGTGCAGGGCTACTGTATCCTACGTGCATTACTACAAGAGGAGCATCAGTAGACACTTGTAAATGATATTAATCCACGATAACAGTATTAATAACAGGAAGAAACTGCTAATCTATTTAAAATGTTGATCAATTGACTGTTCAGGTGAAACCGGGACCTGTGGTAAAAAAAATTGTATCTATGAAGGTGGGGAGGGGGGGAAAAAAAAAAAACGCTTAAACGCGTCAGTGAATGACGATCCTGGCTGAGACGGATCGGCGCCGACTGCGATCGTTTCCGTCAACATTCAGTAGAACGCCTGATCCTTGGAAAAAAGGACAGATGACTTGTCTCCAGCTTGCGGAAGAGACACATCTGTCTGTGGGAACACTACCTTCCAGAAATGAAGGTCTTTGCGAGCGGTCCTGTAGGTGCACTTTGGGTTCCAAGGGAGCTCTAAGTGGATTCCACGTGTTTGGGACTTTCTGGGAGGCCACCGTTTCAGACGTGAAGCAGGCCATCCGATCATGCCTCGGAAAAGTTTCTATCTTGACGGTATCCGATTGGTTGTAAGACCCTGGGATACGTGCGTTAGTGAAGCCGGGGATTATATAGCGAAATAAAGAAATAAAATTCTGCACAATTAAAAGTCCCGCTATGACTCGAACGCCCCTCGTATAAAAGCAAAAAACAAACAAAAAAAACTTGGCAGTCTAATGATCTAAATCATTTAAACTGCATGGTATTCCCATCGTGCCATGAGAAAAAAAAATTAATCAAAATCTGGAAAACATTTACACAGTACTGTGCAAACATCTTAGGCATTCTAATTCGGTCTTAAATGTTTATTTTATGACGTTTGTTGATTTAAAAAAAAATATCTCCCTGAATATTACTTCTCCAAAGCAATAAAACAAACAATACGTGAATATGTTTGTATGGCAGTTTAGGTAGCAACGGATTACATAATACATCATTTTTCAGACTATAATAATAATATTAATAATAATAATAATGAATTTCATCTGTTTTTGTATAACAGGTCTGACATTCCCAGGGTCTCGTGTCAGGTTCTCATAAACGCTCAGAAAATGAGCGTCTTACCAGCTTACAAGTCTACCTGAGACCACTGATGCACTTAACACTGACTTGTGTTTAGTTGAACACAGGGACAGGGTACAGGCACTGGACTGAAAATGAGAGCCAAAAAAAGTCCCTGTTCTTCTGTCTTACATTAAAAATACAAGGAAGTCTGGCTCTTTGGGAGGAAAATATGAAGATATGAGGGGAGGCTCATGACCTTTGCACCGTACTGTATGTAGATAGAAATCGATTGTATATTAAGAAGAATTCTTTCAAGACTATAATGATCAAAGATGTCACGTCTACATCTAGCCATCTTACTGAAATGTTGGGAGTTGATAATGATAAAATCTGGTCTAATAGCTGATCATACTTTGTTTTCTTTGAGCGCTTCATTGGAATAAACCTCTGCATTACTGGAATAATAGTATTTGGTGAGATGAGATGATTAGCAAAAAAACAAACTTCAGTACGATCAGTTCCAATTATTAAGCATTACGTTGCATAGATAAGTGAACTAATACCTTTAGCCAGTCATGAAAGAAAATCCTGTACGAAAGTCTCAAGGGATTATTATGCAGATGTGCATTTCTTGTTTTTTTTAAGCATCACATTTAAGCTTTTATGTAATTACTTCTTAACTGTAATAATGATGATGGTAAAACTGGTGAGAATGATGCTGGTGTAACAAACCCCACACTGACCAAATCCATTAACATAACGAGAATTTAGAGAAGCGAACTAGGAGCGATTAAGGAAGCGGTCCGTTCATCTTCCTTGCTCTCCGTTTGAGGTGAAAACGTGGTAAAGTGCGTACTTTAAAGTTTAAATCGAGTTCGGCGATAACCTCAGCGTGCCGGGTTCACTTCCCGGTTGCGGTGGTTCTGGTTGAGCTCGTTGTTGAGTTCTTGAAGAGCCTGGTGGTGGCGATGGTGGCGGTGCAGGGGGATGTCTTCCGCCTCGGGGATGTCGACCGGCTCGAACGTACTGGGCACGAGGGGCATGAACTGGCGGAAGATACTGACGCTGCCGTGCCAGAAGGTGGGCTGAGGGAGGCGGCCGGCTAGGCTCCACGAGCGAGCGCCGGGGTCGTACACCTCCACCACGTCGGACAGCTCGAACGTGTTGTCGTAGCCTCCGGACACGTAGAGGCGGCCTCCTAGAGCCGCCACGCTGCCACCTACGTGGACCTGGGAAGGAACAAATTGCGAAAAAATATCTTATCGTAAAGTTTAGAAGAGCGCTAGTTGTGGAGCAGACAAACATCTCAAAGCTACTCAACCTGTAGACGTTGGAGAAATGCTCGCTACACAGTTTACATACTAATCTGGCCATTTTCTTATAGAGATCGAGTCACACCCGCCGAAGAAAAATCCCTTACTTGATTCATCGGGCTGATCTTGTCCCATTCGTTCTTCTGTGGATCGTAGGTGTCGATTTCTGCAGAGTCATCCCTAAAACATAGCGACGATGACACAGACCATGACACGTCAGTGCAAAAGATAACAAGAGTCTAAAATGAATATAGAGTTGATAGCTATAGCTGTCTTGCAGGCAGACGAGGCAAATCCAGGGTAAAGACGAGCCCCTGTTGGTGATCATGAGACAATTTTGCTGTAAATTCAACACAATTAGTATTCACTTAGCGTCTGTCGTTTTCTCAAAGCTTAAATTAGGTCGATGTTTTTTTTTCCTTCTACCCGACTGTGGCAGCAGCAGCAGAGGTCGAGCGGCGCCTGCAGTGAACACCTAATACTTTCCACCTGTGGCTTTTTATCAAGATTATTTATTGGTGCTTTTTTTGCAACCCGAGTGTGTGCATGTGTTAAACGATTATTATTGCCAGTCTCACTCCTCCACCCTGTTACACGGCCCTTTTTTCAAACTGTACTGTTTTTTTTTTGTCATACATACTAAATAGCTAAACGCACCGGCGTGAACGCACGTGGAGCGACCTCGGTCACTCGTCACACAGCACAGCTAGCAAAGTAACAGGTGAACGGCAAGGTAGAGAGAAAATGCGTCAGAAACTGACATGCTGATATGATGTTCACATACTGTTTTGATTTTACTAAATGATAATTTGACATTGAATCCAACCTGTAATCGATGAGATGGCTGTAAATATCACTATATTGTAAATCTGCCGGAGCTGTCTTCGAAAGCGTTTACTGAGACAGCTGGAGCTTGCTAAAACTCTGTAATATCCGATGACCGGATCGTCTCAACATACAGAGTTGCCTGGTCTCTCGTTGTGTGTTCGGTAAAAGCAGTTTGTGAGAGGGTAAATTTAGCCGGGAATTCATCATTATTATTTGTTTTGGCAGCATTACCTATGGCAGGCATGATCGATGACCAGGCAAACGGCGAATGTTTTGATTGTGGATCACATGACTGAAGTAATATTAGTCTGACGACCACTGATGTACAGTATATGGGAGCTGGAAATGCATTCAGTTGGTATTAGGAATAAGGCAGCTGTGAGTTGACCATCCAATCATGCTGAGTGGTCCTGTGACACAGTAGTAACTAGAGCTAGATGTGATTTAATCAATTATGCAATTTAGTTAATTTTTTGTTGGTGAATTAAATTATATCAATCGTTGAGTTAGTTTTTGTTTTGATTTGTTAAACGGTCTTTAAAAAAAAGTCTTAAAGAAATACCAAATTCATTAAAAGCAATCCGCATGCCTTTTGCTTCTTCTCTTTTTGAGTTTATGGGGGGTAGGTGCATTACTGCCACCTACTGGACTGGAAGACGAGTCAAAAAGTGTATTAAAAACTTTTACTACAGGTAGTCCCCCACTTATGAACGAGTTCCGTTCCGGGAGTACGTTCATAAGTCAGATTTGTTCTTAAGTAGAATAATGTAAAGAATACCAATCCACTTGACTATAAACCTCTGTCCCCCTTTCCGAACACTGCCATTATATGGCCAAAAACTATAACCGCGCCTGAGGGAATAAATCTCACACATCAAATGTAACAGTGTTGTCTTTAAATCGCGAGGGGAATCCCGAATGCATGCCATTTTGTCTCAGAGCTGTTTTCCACTGTATTGGACTGTGAAATCAACGATTTTTCAATCAGGACAGCTGTACATTTGAATTTTTTAACTCGATTGATCGTAATTCAGGGACTACCTGTAGTTTTAATACTTTCAAATCTATGAAAAATAAAAACTACTTGAACCAAATCAGATAAACATTTTGCTATTGAATCCAATCAAATTGGAAATTATGCAAGCAAACTGGCGTCATAATCATTTTAATTACATCAGCCTTTGAAAAACACATTTTGAAATTGAAATCACTGCTGAATCGTTGGTTTTTAAATGTAAACACTATGCAATTTATTAAACTGAAATATTTGACTTTAAAAAGCAATATCGCTGAATTTATGTGCACCGAATTTCACATGAAAATCTCAACAGTTTATTTCAAGCTGCGAAATTTCAAAGTCTTATTCAATATTCTGAAATTCAGATTTAAAAAAAACCCTGGTATTCAGAACCTATATTCAGTGTGTCCCATTTCATGAAGCTCAGTTCAGATCTAGAAACTAATCTCAAGTCAAATGTCAAGCTTAGCAATACACAATCTAAATGCCCCCAAAAAATCAAGCTGAACCAACGGTCCAAGTAAGAGTCACAGATCTATTAATAACCCTAGTAACAATTAATACAGATACATTATTTATGTGAATTCCCTTACATTATTATAACCTATTACATTATTATAAACAAACGCTACTCCACCTTAAGTCAAACGTTTTTGGCAATTCTGCTTTTTCATTTTTTCAGAAAACCACCTGGTCAAACACCTCAAGCGCGTACGTTCTGGGTTAACATCCTCACCTCACAAAGTAGATGAGCCCATTGAGGGTCACCGATTTGGGGGCGAAGGACCATGGAGGCATCTGGCCGCAGTTGACCAGGTTCCAGCGGTTGGTGTCGCCATCGTAGCACTGGATGGCCATGGCGTCGTCGCCCGTGAGCGAGCCGGTAGCATAGAGACAGCCACCGCATGCTGTCGTTGAGCAGTTATCCATGGGGTGCAGCATGGGTGTCAGTGTCTCCCAGCAGTCCAGCGCGTGGTCGTAGCGCTCCGTGCTGTCCGAGGCCACCACGTAGAGCTGGCCTTTCAGCACGCAGGAGCTGTGGTACTCCCGTGGCTTGAGCATGGGCGACACCTCGGTCCACTCGTTCACGCTCGAGTTGTAGCGCCACACGCCGTCGTAGAGCCGCGAACCGTCAGAGCCGCCTGCCGTCAAAAGTGGGTGGGGTTAAACACGGTATTGCATGGTATGGGTCATTCCATTACATTTTATGTTTTTGTTTTGCACGTGCACCTCTAGGAGCATAGTACCTTTCAGCAGCCGTGGTAGCACTTCATTGCACCAAACATTGTCTTTCAAAACACATGCAAGGATTTGTGAATGCCTGAGATGCTTCTCTGGTGCAAACACTGTCCTGTCCTGTACGCCTGAATCATTAAGTGCTGTTGCTTCTCTGGAAGAACACCATGTCCCATTACCCCTCTCGCACATAACCAAACACCTAGTGGTTTATTTATACTCGTGCATGCTTCCATTTCACAAGATGTGTTCTAGAAAGTTCTAAAAGGTGAGAGAGAATGCAGGCCATCAAGGATTAAGCATTCACACGACTGATCCTGAATGCTTTTCTACTGGCACAGAACTCTTCAGTAACATGCTGTTTTGACACACGATATTTATTTACCCATAGTAACTTATAAGCCTCATACCCAGTATATACAGTTATAACAGGTTCTGGCTCCAGTGTCATCACCCTGACCAGGATAAACTGGTGGCTGAAAGTGAGCGTGTGATTGATTGGCGCTTTCTCATTGCAATCAAGATCGATCCAAGTAAAATCCACAATCTTCTCACTGGGGCAAATCTTAAATGGGTTCCACTTAAATGTTCACTGACATAAAGGAGCTGGAAGTCCTACCTCTTGCTTTCATGAATCGCAGAGAAAGACATTTGAGATTCTTTCTCAAGAAGGCATGAATGCTTGTGGTTACAAGCATTCCCTCCCCCCCGATTTTCTCCCTAATTTAGTCGTGTCCAATTCCTCCCCGCCACTAGGGGGCTCCCACATTAAGGCAACTATTACCACTCCGTCGGGAGGGCCGAAAACCATCACTGTTTCCTCCGAACCACATGACGCCAGTCGACCGCATCTTTTCGAACTGCTCGCTCACACACCATGCGCGAGCTCACAGACACCCCTGATTGGTTGTAGAGCCGTGATTAATGTGGGAGCACTAAGTACCTCTCATCCCTCCCCTCTGAGAGAGCTCGGCCAATCAGCTCTCTCTAAGCCTCCGGCTGCGAGAGCTTACAGCATCACCCGGGAATCGAACTCGCAATCTCGGGATGATAGGGCGAGCGCTTTACCACTGGATAACTCGGAGGCCCAGGGCCATGAACATTTTAACATCAAATTAAGACACAAACTGGAATTTAAGTTTAATGTTCAGTAAGGTCAACTACCTCTTCCTGTTTTCAAGGATAGATTTATATAATGAGGAAACAAAACATGCACTTGGATGATGTATATAGATAGATAGACCTTAGCTTATATTATAAATGCTGCCTTGGTCATATCATCAATGGTCAAACCTACCTGTGACATACATGTCATTGCCTAGTGCTGCTATGCTGTAGCCTCCTCCAAGATGGTCGGGGAACTCGGCCAGGTATCTCCACTGGCCCGTCTGCGGGTTGAAGCAGTCAACGGTCACGAGTTCATCACAGTCTTGGTCACAACCTCCCACCACAACCAGGATCTCGGCGAGACCGGTAGAGGGACGAGGGCGCATGCGCTGGCACGGCCGGTCGTGCCGGTCGTACTCTCCCGACTGGAAGCTGCGTGCCTCGCCTACCAGGCGCAGACACTCCGGTTTCAGGTAGACAAGTGGGTCGCTCTCAACACGAGCGAGAAGGAAGAAGCGTCGGACGAAAGGCAAGCGTACCTGCTGCAGGAGCTCGGGCCAGTACTGGAGCCTTCTCCGCGGGTCAGCTTTAACCCAGCGTGCCGCCATCTGGTAAGCCGTTTCCTCCTTGTCCACGCGCAACGCATCGTCTGAGACTAGTTCCAGCAAGCGCTTCCAGGGGAGACGCTCAAACTCCTGGCCCTTGGCCAGCTCCATAATGTTGTTGAGCGCAAAGCGGCGGGCACTGGTGGCCAGCTCGCTGCATGCATACGCCTCGGCAAAGTCCTGGATCTCGAGGCAATTTGAGACGTCGAGGCGCTGCTCGAGGAAAGCGCAGCACGCCGCCTTGACTGAGGGGAACTGAAAGAGGTCAGCTGCCTTGAGCAGCACATCCACGTTGTCGCATGTGACGGTCACACAGCCCGTGTAGCAGAAGTCAACAAGGAGGCCGAGCAGCTCAGCCGAGACCTCGTGTAGTGCCACTCTGTCCATGGCGCTCTCACGGAGCGTACCAGCAAACATAGCACGGAAGTAGGTACTGGCAGCGGCCAGAACCGTTCGGTGGCAGTGGAACTCCTTTCCTTCGACACACAGGGTCACGTCGAAGAACTTGCGCTCAGCACGGAGCTCGTGGATGCCACGCAGCAGGTTGACAGCATGGGCTGTATCGAAGAAAGGCAGCATGGAATGCTGCGTCTGTAACACGGGCTTCTCCATCGCAACACGGTTTTGCCTGATAACAGTCTCTGGTTTGGAGTGGACTCAAAACACTCTTGTCATCTGTGAAGAGAGAAACCAAACATGGTAACATCACATACGCACTTAGTTACAGATAAGGATCAACTAAAGAAGAATGAAAACGCAGATTTATTGTGCTCATGATCAACATAAAAAGTAAACATAAAGTTTTAGGCATTAGAATCAAACACATACATATTTACTAACAGTTCTAATAAAGGGTCCTTGACCTTTTCACTAATAAACTAGTACGAATTTAAAAACGCGTCCTCCTACCTGTACAAGTTCTTTAGACGTCTTAAACTACTTAAAGCACTGAACGGGAGATGACGTGTCAGAAACTTCTAGAGTCTGATATCAGTTATGACGAACGCATGTGACTAACTGTGTCTTGAGAAACAGCTCTTTACTGTCCACCGAGTCTATAAATACATCAGCAGTGTCCATTTCCACAGGGTGAGGAGGGGGGAAAAGTGCACCACACACACCATGCACAAACCTCTCCCTTCCCCCCCCCACCACCTCGAATACACATAACCCCTCCTAAGTATGTCCACAAACGGGCGGAGGCAGTTCAGCTTAGAGCCAGAGCTAGTAAATAAATCCACAAGGCACATAATTCATAACTGCTGTAGCTTGGCTGGGACTGAACAAACCTCATGAGTTAAAGGTTTAGAAGTGTTTTTAAAGGCAAATACGAACTTCACTCATAAACTCCAAGTCAAGTGGAGAGCATGTGGCTATATTGCAAAACGTGAAATAAATTACCTATTCTGAATGCTATGTAATTGAAAAAAAATATATATTAAAAAATCAGACCAATTTATAGAATTCATATTAATAAAGCACTACTACATTGCACTGTTAATTAGCTATAACCTGATCTCTGATAAAGTGAATTCCTATTTTATAACTCAATATTACCTTGATATACTCACCATGTATATCAAGTATGATAGACCCAAAAAAAATTAGTCTACTCATTATTCAAACAAACAAGCCGAGGTCAAACATAGAAAATAAGCCAGGCCCTGGAAAGTGGGGTCTAAGAAAATTACTGTAGATTGGGCCATATCCAGATATTATATAGGTAAATTAGTTACTCTTTGTCTTAGACTAAAATCCATGACCAGAATCTGTGGTTTAGACTAAAATCCATGACCAGAATCTGTGGTTTAGACTAAAATCCATGGCCAG